>JAPFBE010000520.1:0-15000 GCA_034336665.1 Luscinia megarhynchos
CCGCCCCCGCCCCCGCCGTGTGTGTGCGGGGGAGGTGACCCCTTCGGCTGGCCAAGCGCCGCCGCCGCTGCTGCAGCGCTGGGGTGCGGCAGCCGCGCGGGGCGGGGTGAGCGGTGAACACGCACGCTGGCGAGGGGGTCGCGCTCGCGGGTGGCGTGTGTCCCATCCATCCCATCCCGCGCCACAATGCGTGGAGTGGGCCGCACGCGCACGGGGCACGGGCCCGTGCGGGGCGGGTGTCCCCACACAATGCGGGCCCTGGGCCCGTGGTGGGCGGTGCGGGGCGCAGGGATGATGAGAAATGGGGGGCGTAGCCACACGCACAAGGGGTGACAACGGAGCCTGCCGGACCGGCAGCACCTCGCGGGCCGCAGGCCAGCGGTTTCTCCCTGGAGCAAGGGAAGCGCAGGCTGGATAAACCGAGCAGCGCGGCGGCCCGTGGGCGACCGAGCCCCCTGGTCCCGAGGCCGCGCTGGCCCGGCCCCGCAGGGACGCGCCGGCGCCGCCGGGCCCCGGGCGAGCAGCGCAGCCTCAGCAGGATGCGGCACGGCCTGGCTGCCACTGCCAGCGGAGCAGCGCAGCTGGAAATGCAGCACATTCCCGCGCTGCTGTCCGGCCCGCCGGACACATCCTGCCCAGCGCCGCCCCAGCCCGCGCTGCCCGGAGCTGTGTCCCCTGGCCCTCCGTCCCGCCCGACACCGCGGGTGGAGAGGGCAGGAGGCACTTGGGACAAGCTGCCCGCCGCCCTGGGGATCTGTGGCTCTGATCCGGCCCGGGAAGAGCAGGATCGCATCCAGCTCCCGAGCTTTGTGCAGTTCCAGCTCCTTCCTTCCTGGCATTCCCTTCCCAGCGCTTCCCCTGCAGTCCCCGGGTGCCTGACCCGGCGTCCCCAGGCAGACACTCACGCCCTGCGGGTCAAGGCTGGGAGAAAGCAAACCGGCTTTTCAGGCTGGAGAAAGCAGCATTAGCTTCCGCCGGAGCTGGAGGATATTCCCCACCCCGGCCTCTGTAAATACAGCTCAGAGTGCTCCGTGCCTGAGCAATCCCAAAACTCGCCACGGCTCCCTGGGCCATCTCCCGGCCCCCACGAGGTGTTTGCTCCCTCAGCCAAGCAGCCCCTGCACGGCTTGGGGGAATTGGGGACTTCAAAGGGACTCTTGCTCCCGATCGCCGCCCTGCAGGAACGCGGATGCGTGGGATAAGAGATGCAGCGTGGGATGTGGGATGCAGCGTGGGATGTGGGATGCAGCGATGGGATGCAGGGATGCAGTGGTGGGATGCAGATGCAGTGTGGGATGTGGGATGTGGGATGAGAGATGCAGCGTGGGATGAGGAGATGCAGTGTGGGGGGTGTGGGATGCAGGATGCAGTGTGGGATGCAGTGTGGGATGCGGGATGCAGTGAGGGATGCAGGATGCAGTGAGGGGATCCAGGATGCAGTGTGGGATGCAGGGATGCAGCGTGGGGATCCAGGATGCAGCGTGGGGATCCAGGATGCAGCGTGGGGTGGGATGGTGTGGGATGAGATGCAGTGTGGGATGAGAGATGGTGTGGGATGAGAGATGCAGTGTGGGATGAGAGATGCAGTGTGGGATGAGAGATGCAGTGTGGGATGCAGGATGCAGGTGTGGGATGCGGGATGCAGTGTGGGATGGTGATGCAGTGTGGGATGCGGGATGCAGTGTGGGATGCAGGATGCAATGTGGGATGTAGGATGCAGCGTGGGATGCAGGATGCAGTGTGGGATGCAGGATGCAGTGGGGACTCAGGATGCAGTGTGGGATGCGGATGCAGCTGGGATGCACTACGGGATGCGATGCAGGATGGCGTGGGATGAGAGATGCAGTGTGGGATGGTGATGCAGTGTGGGATGGCAGGATGCAGTGTGGGATGCAGGATGCAGTGTGGGACGTGCAGGATGCAATACCGGATGCAACAGGGATGCAGCTCAGGTTGTGGAGCAGGATGCAGCTGGGATGCGATGCCCGTGGGCTTTCCCGAAGCTGTGGCATCCTGGCTCAGTGTCACTGTGTCCCACGAGGCTGCTATCTCCCCGTGTCCCCCCCCCTGCCCCAGGAGGGCAAGGAGGAGCTGGGGCTCCAGCTCTGGGGGTGCCGAGCTGCGGGCGGGAGGCACCCACTGTTACCAGGACAACTGGGTGTTTCTCCAGAGCCGCCGCTGCTGCTGCTGCATCCCCTGCAAACCTCCCCCGGCGCCGCCACCAAATCCTCAATCGGGGGTGCTCATCCCCAACAGCCCCAAAGCACAGCCTGGAAAGCACCGGAGACCCCCAGGGTGTCCAGGTGAGAGGTCTCAGCCCTCCATCCTCCTCCCTCCTCACCCCGAGAGCTGCTGGGATGTGGGGAAACACTGATCGGGGCTGGGAGCGAGCGGAGCTGCTGGCAGGGTGTAATTAGAGGTGGCGACACCGCGCACCATGGCTCAGCTGGGAATCAGAACCCGTCCATTAAGGCCATAAAAACCAGCCGATGACACACACGAGGTCCCTGGTGCCACCAGTGTCGTTAGCACGGGCACACCGGGACAGCCGAGCCCCCCTGAGCTGGCTAGGGGCTCCCCCAGGCGCTTCCAACACAGGCTCTTGTTTCCTTCATTTGGCACAGAAATCAGGGACAGGGAGAGTCACCCGAGGTGGCAGCAGCTGCTCTGTGCCCAGCGAGGATCCAGAGGAGAGTTGAGTCCAGCTCCTGGCCGGGGGTTTGGGGATGCTCATCCAGCCCCACCCGCAGGGGATTGTGTCCCCTGAGCAGGGGCAGGGAGCTTTTCACAGAGGTTCGCCAGGAGCACCTGGAGAGCAGCCCCCGAGCAGCCGCTAAGCACAGCCGCTCGTCGGATCTGGCTTCCGTAAACCCGAATTGCTCCAGCGGGAAACAAAACCAGCCGTGAGCGGGGGAGCTGGGCTTGCAGGATAATCCGCTCTGATGGGAGCGCCCCCGAGCAGCCCGCGCCGCTCGCTGCGCCAGCACCGGGTGGGAGGGACCGGCCCGCCCGCGGCCACCGCCTCCCGCCAGGACCTTCACACCCCGCTGATGGCAGCGAGAAAACACCAGGGAAACAAGCGAGCAAAGCGCAGGTGATGAGAGACAGAGGAAGGACTGAACGAGCCGCGGAATAAATTTCTACTTGTGGTTTGTTCCGGACTGAGGGCACAGCCAGAGCCCATCCCAAAAGCGGCTCCTGGCTCTGCTGTGCCCACTGGGGTGGGATTCCAGGTCAGCGTCCCCCTGTTTTGGTGTTCCCAGGCTCCGTCCGAGGATGGATCGGGTTGATCCGTGCCCATCTGTGCCAGGCGATGCTGTGGCACAGGCTGGGGGAGAGTTTTGGGGACAATCAGAGGAATTTCTGCTGGGTGAGGTGCTGACCTCCCTGCTGGGCCTGTGGGACTGAGGGATGAGCACAACCCCAGTGGGGCAAACGTGGGATTTTCACCTCCAGGTTCTTCCTGGGAGATCCTCCCTGACCCAGAGCAGCCTGGCAAGGAGCAATCCCACCCTCAGCCCCTTCTCCAGCTCCATTCCCCGGAGCCATCTCACTGCCCAGCCCTGCAGCAGCGGGCCAGATCACGCCTGCACTCGAGCAGCCGCCCAGAAGAGAGGAACTTTGCATAAATATTCATCTCGATTAATAAACATGAGGGCTGCAGAAAGCCCGGCTGCAGCGGCAGCGGGTGTCAGCGGCTGCTCAGCCTCGCAGGAAGGAGCTCAACCCCGGCACCCGACGGGCTTTTGCACAGCAGGAAAACCCCAGAGGTTGGGAAACCGCTTTGTCCCCTCGGTAGCGAGGGGTGGCATCTCCCCGGGGGCTGGAGCCCAGTAAGACCGAAATGGGGACACGGGGAACTGCCCTGGTGACACCCCCACAGAGTGCCAGTCCCCTTTGGGTGCGGCTGCGCTGGGATGGGGGCTCTGGAATAGCCCCCAACCCCCCCGTGGCTCCAAAAGGGGCGTTCAGAGCCGGATTTGAGCGGTGCCAGCCCCCGCACAAAGGCACGGCAGCGGAGGACAGGGCCATGCCCAGCCCCGGTGACATCCCCACAGCGCTGGGGACAGCTGGCAGAGGGCTGGAACCAGGAATTCTCAGCTCCTGCAGGGGAAACTGAGGCACAGGGACAGCGCCAGGCCTGGGGAGGTGACGGGCGGCAGTGACAGAGGCAGCAGCTCGAGCTGGCGGGGCCAGGTGACGCGTGGTGACACCTGCGCGGACGCTGCCTTTGTCACTCCGCCAGCAACCCGGGGCATAAACGAAGCGCCTGACATTTCCACACAGCCGCCAGGCCCTCGGATTAAAGCAGAACATAATTAGCAAATTAATCAGGAGACAATAGCCGGGATCTGAGGCTGCCGAGCCCGCGCTGGAGCTGACCCCCGGGCATGTTCGGGGCCAGGCCAGACGGGATGGACCAGAGTTGTTGTCCCTGTGTCCCTTCCTGGGATTTTTCCCTTTTCACCGGGGATTCCCTGCCCCGTCAGGGGAGGCTGGGAATGAAACCTCCAAAGGGCAGCACCTTCCTCTGCCTCACCGGGACACGCAGAACCCGTGAATCAAGGTTGAATTTACATTCTGCATATTAGACACCCCGCAAATACGGGCTAACCTCGCTCAAACACATTTCGGTGATAAAATGATATTGACTCTGGAGTAATTAAAAAATCATTTCCATATTCAAATACGCCTGATTGAGGAGAAATAGCTTCCCTTTAATTGCCTGGAGGGAGGGAGCCACTTTCGGAGCGTGCAGCCCCGGTAATGCATCCTGCTTGGCAGCGCGCGAAAGGGCCGGGGAGGGAGGAGGAGGGGAGGAGGAGGAGGGAAGAGGAGGAGGAGGAAGAGGAGGAGGTGGAGGAGGCACTGAGGGGTGAAGGTGTGACCGCTGCTTCCCTCTCTGCTCCCCAAGGATCAATCCCGGAGCAAAGCGCCTCCTTCCTCTTCTCTCTCCCTCTCTCATCCCCCATGTGAAGCAGGATTTCAGGCTGGGGGCCGCAGGAACAGCCCCAAAAAATCCCCGAGGCTGAGGAGGGATGCTCGGGGTCACCCTGTAAGGGGTGACAGCCCCGCCCCCAGCTTCCCAGCCACCGCTCCCAAATCCTCATTTCCAACCCCTCTGTCACCCAAGCGCCACCCGAGCTGCCACCCGAGTGCCACCCGAGTGCCACCCGAGTGCCACCACGCTGTCACTGTCACCGCTGGACAGCCCGGCTGCCCTGGGGGTGCAGAGCTCTTCCAGCCTGCGTTCTGGAGCCCCTCCAGCCTTCCCCTGCGGGTTTTAGTCTTTGGCTTCCTAGGGAAACCGGGCTGCAGCTCAGCCCAGCCTCCGCGGAGGAGAGCAGGGGGGATGTGTGGGTGTGCGGGGGGAATTTGGGGTGCGGGGGGATTTGGGGTGCAGGAGGGATTTGGGGGTTCAGGAAGGATTTGGGTGTGCAGGAGGGATTTGGGTGTGCAGGGGGGAATTTAGGTGTGCAGGATGGATTTGGGGTGCAGGATGGATTTGGGTGTGCAGTGGGGATTTGGGGAGGCAGGAGGGATTTGGGGGCAGGAGGATTTGGGTGCAGGAGGGATTTGGGAGTGCAGGAGGACGGCGTGCAGGAGGATTTAGGGTGTGCAGGAGGGATTTGGGGGTTCAGGAAGGATTTGGGGTGCAGGAGGGATTTGGGGTTCAGGATGGATTTGGGGGTTCAGGAAGGATTTGGGGGTGCAGGGGGGGCTGTGGGTTTGCAGGCGGGATTTGGGGTTCGGGATAGCCCGGTGCCGCCCTCGGGATGCTCAGAGCCGGGCCCGGGGCTGGCAGAGGGGCAGGGGGCTGAGATGTCCCGGGGGCTGAGCCCCCGGACATTCCGGGCTCCGCTGCCCGGATCAGACCGGAGGGGCTGAGCGCTCGGACATTCCGGGCTCCGCTGCCCGGATCAGACCGGAGGGGCTGAGCGCTCTCGGACATTCCGCGCTTCCCGCTGCCCCTCGAACAGACCCGGAGGGGCTGAGCCGGACATTCGGCTCCGCTGCCCGGATCAGGACCGGAGGGGGCTGAGAGCTCTCGGACATTCCGGCTCCGCTGCCCGGATCAGACCGGAGGGGTTGAGATGTCCCGGACATTCCGGGTTCCGCCGTCGAACAGACCGGAGGGGCTGAGCGCCTCGGACATTCCTGGGCTCCGCTGTCCCCGAACAGACCGGGAGGGGCTGAGAGCTCTCGGACATTCCGGGTTCCGCTGCCCGGATCAGACCCGGAGGGGTTGAGAGCCCCGGACATTCCCGGGTTCCGCTGTCCCCCGAACAGACCGGAGGGGCTGAGCGCTCTCGGACATTCCGGGCTCCGCTGCCCGGATCAGCCCGGAGGGGCTGAGCGCCCTCGGACATTCCGGGCTCCCGCTGCCCCCGGATCAGACCGGAGGGGCTGAGATGTCCCGACATTCGCCTGGGCTGCCCCCGGATCAGACCGAGGGGCTGAGATGTCCCGACATTCCGGCTCGCTGCCCGGATCAGACCGGAGGGGCTGAGCGTCTCGGACATTCCGGGCTCCGCTGCCCGGATCAGACCGGAGGGGCTGAGAGCTCTGGACATTCCGGCTCGCTGTCCCTGAACAGACCGGGAGGGGCTGAGCTCTCGGACATTCCGCTCCGCTGTCCCCCGCTGAACAGACCGCTGAGAGCTCTCGGACATTCCGGGCTCCGCTGTCCCCGAACAGACCGGAGGGGCTGAGAGCTCTCGGACATTCCGGGCTCCGCTGCCCGGATCAGACCGGAGGGGCTGAGCGCTCGGACATTCCGGGCTCCGCTGCCCGGATCAGACCGGAGGGGCTGAGAGCTCTCGGACATTCCGGGCTCCGCTGCCCGGATCAGACCGGAGGGGCTGAGCGCTCTCGGACATTTCGGGCTCCGCTGCCCGGATCAGACCGGAGGGGCTGAGCCCCCGGACATTCCGGGCTCCGCTGCCCCCGGATCAGACCGGAGGGGCTGAGCCCGGACATTTCGGGCTCCGCTGCCCGGATCAGACCGGGAGGGGCTGAGCCCCCGACATTCCGGGCTCCGCTCCGGATCAGACCGAGGGGCTGAGCGCTCTCGGACATTTCGGGCTCCGCTGCCCCCGGCTCAGACCGGAGGCGTCTCCCGCTTCGCTGCCATCGCTCCATCCCCGGCCCGGAGCCGCGCTCGTCCCTGGGACACGGCCCGAGCTGTCCCTGTCACCGAGCCCCCATGGGCATCGTCCCCCGGCCCGAGTGGCTCTGGAGCATCTCGGAGAGCCGGGATGGGCGTGGGGGAAAAAGGGAAGGAGGGAGGTGGGATGGGGGTCAGGGGGAAAGGGAGAAGGGACAGACTGGGACAGCCTGGGACAGACTGGGGCAGACTGGGAGAGACTGGGACGGACTGGGAGAGACTGGGACAGCCCTGAGACAGCCCTGGGACGGACTGGGAGAGACTGGGACTGATTGAGACAGCACTGGGACAGCCCCAGGACAGACTGGGACAGTCCCAGGACAGACTGGGACGGACTGGGACAGCACTGGGACAGCCCCGGGACAGGCTGGGACAGACTGGGATAGACCTGAGACGGACTGGGACAGACTGGAAACAGACTGGGATGGACTGGGACAGACTGGGACAGATTGAGACAGCCCCAGGACAGACTGGGACAGCCCCGGGACAGACTGGGACAGACTGGGACGGACTGGGATCGGGACTGGGACAGCCCCACTCGCACTCGGAGGAGCCTCCCGCTCTTCCCCCAGTTTGCTCCCAGCCCGGGGTTTTGGGGAGGGCACAGGTGCCATCAGACCAGCGGTCACAATCTGCCCCCGGGGCTCCGGCAGCAGCGAGGGGCCCTCGCTGGGAGCAGAGGGCGGAGGAATCGACAGGAAAAGTCCCCAAGAGCCCCGGCTGGGCTCCCACGGATCTGGAGGAGGGGAGGAGGCGGGACTGGGAGCCGGGACGGGCACAGGGACCGCGGGGCGGGACAGGAGGGGCCCAGAAGCGGCCGGGCTGCCTCCCTGGGCCAGCTCTGCAGCGCACGCGATGAGTTTTCCAACCAGGATTCCCCTGAGGGACCCTCTGAGCATCATTCCTGACAGGAGCTCGCAGGGCACAAGTGACCCCATCAACATTTAGAAATGGATTTTTAATAAACCAAATCAAAACTCCATTAAAAAAACCATCCAGGAGAGCCCTTTGTGCTCCCACAGCTCTGAGAGTCCACAGGGAGAATTGGGAGAAATTCCCAACTCTCTTCCAACGTGCTACAACCCCAAATCCCCATCCGGGCACCCCAAATTTGGATCAGCACAGAGGAATGGGGTGATGCCCACAGGACCCCCCATCCCGAGACCACCCTGCTCTGCTCTCCAGGAAAAAACACAGAATACAAAACTGGAGCAAAGGGAGCTAAAGCTCCATAATTAAAGGGAAAAATTTTCCAGCCTGCTGGAGACAGGAGAGGATCATTGTGTTTGCCTCCCACATCCCAGATGGGATGCACGAGGGCTGCAGACAACAGCCGGAGAGAGCGTGGAGAGGAGGGAGAGGAAGGGTGTGAGCTGAGACCGGACGCAGCGAGCAGAAATTGAATTTTTATCAGCTCCTATGTAGATTGTGTTTATTCATCTGTCTCTTCTCCATCTCCCCCTGCATCTCCCTATTTCTTTGACAAAATTACTTTCCTCCTTCGGCCTAATTTTGTTTGTACAGATAGCAGCTGCTTCCTCCCGTTCCGGGAGAAAAAGGATCCCGGTAAATGAGGTGCTCCGTACCCCCGGCACGGCAGCATTAACTCCTGGCTCCGTCCCAAAAATTCCTCCTGCTGCTGCTCCCCCAGGGACGCCTCGGGGGGGCAGAGGATGGGTGAGGTGTCCCCAAATTGTCCCAGGTCCACAAATGTCACCATCCTGCTGGACCCAGGGGTTAAACCCCCCCTTATTTGGGGGTTAAAACTCATTATTTGGGGGTTAAAATTCCATATTTGGGGGTTAAAACTCCATATTTGGGGGTTAAAATTCCATATTTGAGGTTAAACCTTCTTTATTTTAGGTGTTAAAACTCCGTATTTGGGGTTAAACCCTCCTTATTTTGGGCATTAAAACTCCATATTTGGGGTTAAACCATCCTTATTTGGAGGGGTGAAAAATCCATATTTGGGGTTAAACCATCCTTATTTTGGGGGTTAAAACTCCGTATTTGAGGTTAACCCTCTTTATTTTGGGCATTAAAACTCCATATTTGGGGTTATACCATCCTTATTTTGGGGGTTAAAACTCATTATTTGGGGTTAAACCCTCCTTAATTTGGAGGGTGAAAACTTTGGGGTTAAACCTTCTTTACTTTGGGGTTTAAAACTCGATATTTGGGGAGGTTAAAACTCCAAATTTGAGATTAAACCCTCCTTATTTGGGGGTTAAAACTCCATATTTAGGGTTAAACCCTCTTTATTTTGGGCATTAAAACTCCATATTTGGGGTCAAACCTCCTTTTTGGGGGTTAAAACTCCATATTTGGGGTTATACCCCCGTAGGGAAGCTCTGTTGATCCATATTAAATGTTCTGCCACAGGAGATGAATGGAGCTGGGATGATCCAGAATAACAATCAGGGTAATTTTTTCCCCTCAAACACCGTTTTTGGCAGGACCTTTCACTCCCCCTCTCCTCGACCGGGCTGGATTCTCTGGGAATTTTGAGGAGCCTCTGGATGCTCCAAAAAACCTGCAGGGAGGTGCGACCCCAAATCCCAGGATGATCCCGGGGATCATGGAGCTGAACACGATTTTTCCATGCCCAAAACACCCCAAAAAACAGCCAGAAAAAACCTTTCCAGCCACTCCAGGGAAACGAGGGGGGAATTGAGCCTCTGGAGCGCTGCCTCCTCCACCCAAATCTCTTTGTGCTCCCTGGCATGAGGGAAACTCGAGCTCGTGATGGATTTTCCCCCAGGGCCACCATTAAAAATGTATGGAATTACTCATGCAAAGTCCCACTTGCACACGGGGCTGTTGTGAGGACGTTAAAACACCGGCGTTTGTCACTCACTTCGCAGTTTGTTCCCCTTTATTATCGGCAATGAACCGCCGGCGATTCTGGCTTTTTTTGGTTTTTTTGGGGTTTTTTTTGCCTGAGCTCTCCCAGTCCCACCCCAAAATCCGGCACCCACCCGGGGTAACGGCCCCCAAACCTCCTCCTGCCGTGGGGGAAGCACTTTTTGGGAAAGCAGGAGAGGATTGGGGTGCTCAGGATTCTCAACATCGTGATCCTCATCTGCCCCCAGCTCCCTTCTCATTTTTTGGGGGGACAAAGCCCATCTGGGGTGGGGCAGGAGAGGATTGGGATGCTCAGGATGCTCAGGATCGCGGTCCCCATCCTCTCCCAGATCCCTTCCCACATCTGAAGGAGATCAAAGCCCACAAGGAGAGGATTGGGATGCTCAGCATCAGGGTCTCCATCTCCTCCCAACTCTGAGGGGGACAAAGCCCACCAGGAGTGAGGTCAAGAGAGGACTGGGATGCTCAGGATGCTCAGTATCGCGGTCCCCATCCTCTCCCAGATCCTTTCCCACATCTGAAGGAGATCAAAGCCCACAAGGAGAGGATTGGGTTGCTCAGCATCAGGGTCCCCATCTCCTCCCAGCTCCCTTCCCGTTTCTGAGTGGGGCCAGGAGAGGATTGGGATGCTCAGGATCAGCATCCCCCTTCCTCTCCCATCTCCTTTCCCACCTCAGAGAGGATTGGGGTGCTCAGGATCAGCATCCCCCTTCCTCTCCCATCTCCTTTCCCACCTCAGAGAGGATTGGGATGCTCAGAGTTCTCAGCATCAGGGCCCTCCACCTTCTCCCAGCTCCCTTCCCATTTCTGGGTGGGGAAAAGCCCACCAGGAGTGAGGTCAAGGGAGGATTTGGATGCTCAGGATCACGGTCCCCATCCTCTCCCAGCTCCCTTCCCATTTCTGGGTGGGGTCAGGAGAGGATTGGGATGCTCAGAGTTCTCAGCATCAGGGCCCTCCACCTTCTCTCAGCTCCCTTCCCAACTCTGAGGGGGACAAATCCCACCAGGAGATTTTGGGATACTCAGCACCAGCATCCCCCTTCCTCCCCCATCTCCTTTCCCACCTCAGAGAGGATTGGGGTGCTCAGAACTCTCAGCATCAGGGTCTCCAATCCCCTCTCAGCTCCTTTCCCACCTCTGAGGGGCCCAAACCCACTTGGATATTTTGGGATACTCAGGATCACGGACCCCCACCCCCTCAGATCTCCTTTCCCACCTCTGAGAGGGGCCAAAGCCCATCCGGGAGGAGTCTCAGGAGCATCAGGACATTCAGGGTGGAAAAGGATTTATCTGGGAAAGGTCTGGGATCCAGCCCCATCCCTCGTTGCCTCCACCCCTCCAGGCCAGGCTGGGCTGGGAACCGCGTGCTGCTCCTGCTCTGAGCTCCAGGAGCCGAGGAAGGGACAAAACGCGGCAGACAAAGCCAGGAATGTGGGAATACCGCGGATGGTGCCCGCGGGGGGCGCTGGCCGGGAGGAGCTGGAGTCACAGAGCGCTGCCCCTCTGCTCTCAGCGCCTTCCAATGCTTCTCCCTCCCGCCCCAGAGCCTCGCCCAGTCAAAAAGACAAATTTCCCGACGCTTCAAAAGCTGCTGAGAGCCACAGCTCCGCGCCCCGGAGCCATCACTCACCGAGCCAAACAGCCCTACCCTCCCAAATCCCAAATCGGGGGTTGGGGAGAGGGGGTGAGCAGGGAGAGCCCCCAGGACAAAGGGGGTCCCGCAGCAGAACCCCCCAAACTCTAAATCCGCCGTGATTTTGGGATGGCTCAGGAGGCCCGTTTAGATTTTAACCCTAAATAGGAGATTTTAACTCCAAATAGAGGGGGTTTATCCCCAAATGTGGGGGTTCAACCCCTATGTTAACCCCAAATATGGGAATTTAGCCCCAAACAGAGGTGGTTTAACCCTTGGCAGAGCGATTTCAAACCCAAACCCTGCTCCCGCAGGGCTCAGGCCCTGCCCCATCTCTCCCACCGGCAACACGGAGTTTTCCTGCCAATGACAAAGCACGTCTGGGGTCTGAGACGGCGCGGGGATTTAAAAAAAACAACAACAAAAAAAACCCCGAAAGAACCAGCAAAACAACACAAAACTCAACATTTCCCTCCAGGAATTAGTGTCGGAGTGAGAGATTTTGTTTTTCGGAAACATCCAAATATCCGAAATCCCCTCGGGGAGCAGGATTGGAGGCTTTGGGAATGGATGGGAAAGAGGGAAAAACCTTTGATCTCCCTCCAGCAACATCCCCAAACTCGCGGAGGAGTGGGATGAGAATCCAGGAGAATTTGGGGGCACCTTCCCCACGGCAAATCCCATCCCACACAGCAGCAGAAAAAGTTCATTTATCTGGGATCGAGGCAGAAAAAGGCTGTTTTGTAGGATTTGGGAGCGTTTTTTTTTCCCAGTTTTGAAACCCTCTCTGCGGTGGGGCAAAGGATGGAGGTGACACGGGGGGGGTGACACAAGGCACTGGGGACACTTCCCTCCATCCCAACCCCCCAAATTCCCAGGAAAACCGCGTCCCCCCCGGCGGGGGGTCAGGGCGGCACCGCTGCCTTCGGAGCTGGCCCGCAGCCTCAATTAGTAAATTAATTACGGAGCGGTAACGGAGATTTCATAGCTCGGAGCTGCCACATCACCAGTGTTTTGTCAAGCGAGATGACGAGTGGTGGAATTATTACTGCGGGGGGAAAGAGGAGAGAGAGAGACTTGCAGGGAGAGGGGAGGATAAAAATATAAAGGGAAGAGATAGGGAAGAACAAGATAAGTGGGTTTTGTTGCTAATGGGAGCTGGCACAGGGACAGAATCGCGACTATTAGAAGACAACACACTACACTACGAGTGGCTCTGAATGATCCTCTTAATTAGCGGCGAGCACAAAAGGAGCCCCTGCCCACCTCCGAAGCCGGCGGCGCTGCTGGAAGAGCAGCCACAGCTCCGTGAGGACGCCCACGGATCCAGGCCGTGCCCAGCAGCGACACGAAAAGAGCTGGAGCCGCTCGGGGAGAGGGGAAGCAGAGCCCGTGGGGACACGACAAAGAGCACGCGGTCCCCTCTTGTCACCTCGATGCACGGGCTGGATGCAGGGACTGACACGATTCTCCTTCGCCACCCGCCCCGCTTCCCCTCCATCTCCCAGGAGCAGATTTGAGCTGCGTACCCAGCGCGGTGTAAAAATAACACCCCGCCCTCCCACTTGGGAAATCGATTCCTTCGCTTCCCACCCGGCTCCGGCTTTAAATATCCCCATTGAGATGCAGATTGCGCTGCCTGCCTGCACCACCGTGGGTGGCTGGGACCTGCTCCTGCCTCTCCATCCCAACCCCGAGGCGGCGACAGAGCTGGCGGAGGTGCCAGCGGTGCCCCGATGCTGCCGGGAGGTGACACAGGGCGGTGGCACTGCCAGGGAGTGCCACCCAGTGCCAGGGTTTGGCAGCGGGAGCCTTTTTTTTGGGGGGGCTGATCCCAAATCCCCGTCCCCCAGCACGAGTTGCAGCAGATGCCAGCGATGGGGAGGGGGGTGAGGAGAACGTGGGCAGCCGTGGCTGCGCCCTACTTTTGCAGGGCAAAATCTGGGAAAAAAAAAAAAAAATCTGGGGAGGGGAAGAGGAGCTGTGGTGTGAGCGAATCCAGCATCTGCCCACGGGGACAAACCTGCGGGGAAGGGGGACGAGAGGTGCCAGCAGGAATTTCGGGGTGCCAGCAGGAATTTCGGGGTGTCAGCAGGAATTTCGGGGTGTCCCGGATGGGTGCAGGGATGGCATGGCGCCCATGGAGCTGGGGGAAGGAGGAAAAAAGTTGTCAGGAGGAATTTCGGGGTGTTGGTAGGAATTCTGGGGTGTCTCGGATGGGCGCAGGGATGCGATGGAGCCCATGGAGCCGAGGGAAGGGGGACAAGGGGTGTCAGCAGGAATTTCAGGGTGTCAGCAGGAATTTCGGGGTGCTAGAAGGAATTTCGGGGTGCCAGCAGGAATTTCGGGGTGTCAGCAGGAATTCCGGGGTGCCAGCAGGAATTTCGGGGTGTCCTGGATGGGATACCCCATGGAGATGGGGAAAGGGGACAAGAGGAGTCAGCGGGATATTTCTGGGGTGTCAGCAGGAATTCCGGGGTGCCAGCAGTAATTTCGGGGTGCCAGCAGGAATTTCGGGGTGTCAGCAGGAATTTCGGGGTGCCAGCAGGGAATATTTCAAGATGTCAGCAGGAATTCCGAGGTGTCAGCAGGGAATTTCGGGGGTGTCAGCAGGAATTCCGGGGTGTCCCGGGTGGGATGGTGTCCATGGAGCCAGGGAAGGAGGACAAACTGTGTCAGGAGGAATTTCGGGGTGTCCCCGTCGGATGTAGGGATGGGATGGCGCCCATGAAGCCGGGGAAAAGGGGACAAGAGGTGTCAGAAGGAAATTTCGGGGTGTCAGCAGGAATACCGGGGTGCCAGCAGGGAATTTCAGGGTGCCAGCAGGAATTCCGGGCTGCCAGCAGGAATTCCGGGGTGTCCCGGCAGGGATGCCACCCATGGAGCCGGGGGAAAGGGGACAAGAGGTGTCAGCGGGATATTTCGGGCTGCCAGCAGGAATTCCAGGGTGCCAGCAGTAATTCCGGGGTGTCCCGGCTGGGGTGCCGCCCATGCACCCCGGGGATTTTGGGCAGGAGCCGCGCGCTGCGGCTCCAGAGGGGCGGGGGAAGGGCTGGGTGCGAAGCAGCCGCCGCGGGGCTCCCAGAGGGAGCTTTGCCAGCTCCTCAGAGTGTTTCATTCCATCCCCTCGGAGCAGCCCAGCTTCGTGGCAGCGCTCCCGAGTTTTATCCCTCCCTCGCAGCATCAGCAGGGAGCTGCGAAGCTTCTGCCTGCACCAGAATCCAACCTCGCCTCGGGGCACAGCCTGATCCTTCCCCAAATTCCTGGGAAGATGCAAAACCTCCTCCCGGGGTGACCTGGTGACGGCGCTTGGCCAAATTTGGGTGGAAAACCC
>JAPFBE010000520.1:20000-44149 GCA_034336665.1 Luscinia megarhynchos
GTGCAAACCTCGGGAACGATCCCAAAATCAACTCCAAGAAGGTTTTTTTTATTTTTTAACCTCTCCATAGATTTTGCAACAGCAGGAGGAGGAGGGAGAAGAGAAAAAGCTGTTGGGAAGATCCAGGCAGGAGAGGGCAGGGAATAAATCAAGGAATGTTTTATATTTTAGGGCACGGATTGGGGCATCCTGTGCCTCTCTCTCCTCCAAGGAATGGGAACAATCGGAATGAGCCCTGGGATGAGTTTTCCAGGATGTGGAAACCTCAGGAACGATCCCAAAACCAACTCTAAGGATTTTTTTTTTACCTCTCCATAGATTTTGCAACTCCAGGAGGAGGAGGGAGAAAAATAAAAAGCTGTTGGGAAGATCCAGGCAGGAGAGGGCAGGGAATAAATCAAGGAATGTTTTACATTTTAGGGCACGGATTGGGGCATCCTGCACCTCTCTCCCCTCCAAGGAATGGGAACAATCGGGATGAGCCCTGGGATGAGTTTTCCAGGATGTGCAAACCTCGGGAACGATCCCAAAATCAACTCCAAGAAGGTTTTTTTTTATTTTTTAACCTCTCCATAGATTTTGCAACAGCAGGAGGAGGAGGGAGAAGAGAAAAAGCTGTTGGGAAGATCCAGGCAGGAGAGATCAGGGAATAAACCACGGGATGTTTTACATTTTAGGGCACGGATTGGGGCCTCCTGCACCTCTCTCCCCTCCAAGGAATGGGAAAAATCGGGATGAGCCCTGAGATGAAGTTCCCAGGATATGCAAACCTCGGGAACGATCCCAAAATCACCTCCAAGAAGGATTTTTTTAAACTTCTCCATAGATTTTGCAACGCCGGGAGGAGGAGGAAGAGGAGGAGGGAGAAGAAAAAAGCTTTTGGAATGATCTGGGCAGGGAATAAACCAAAGAATGTTTTTTTCCTTCTCCTTTTAGCTTTTAGGGCAGGCGTTTGCTTTTTATGGAGCCGAGGGAGCCGCGCATAAAACACAAGCGAGCGAATTAAACCTCCCCCCACCCCCGAGGGCAGCGCAGCCGTGCCGGGGATGCAGCCGGAATTTGGGATGCAGCCGGAATTTGGGATGCAGCCGGAATTCCCAGCATTTCCCAGCATCCTGCACCCCAAAACTGCTCCTTCTGGGATGGCACAGATCCCTGGAAACACGCCTGGGTGGAAGGGGAAGGGGCTCACAAATTCCCACCCAGGAAAATGCCGCCTGGAATTTCTCCTTCCCGCTTTTCCTTTTGTAGCAGAGCTGGGAATTCCCAGGAATTCATCCCCCAGGAAGAGCCCTGCCAGGTTTGGGGGCACAAAGTGTGACCCCACAGATGGGAAAAACCGAGTGATTTCCCCTTGGATAAAGGAAATATTTCCCTTCTCTGGATAAAAACATTTATCCCGCAAGAAGGGATGGAGGGAGGAATCCCAGGAACCAGGGAGGCCTTGAACCCTCGGGAAATTTTCCCTCAAACCCCCAAATCCTCCCCGTGCCTCAGTTTCCCCCTCCCCAGCTGGGCACGGGGAGCTGGAAGCGATCCTGGGGAAGAGGAGGATTAGGAGGATTCATCCTCATTGCGCGGCTCCTCTTCACTTC
This sequence comes from Luscinia megarhynchos, assembly GCA_034336665.1. Classification (NCBI taxonomy): domain Eukaryota; kingdom Metazoa; phylum Chordata; class Aves; order Passeriformes; family Muscicapidae; genus Luscinia; species Luscinia megarhynchos. The sequence goes on from JAPFBE010000520.1 coordinate 21,596, forward strand.
CCGCTGAAACTACCGGGGGGGATTCTGCTCTCAGCTCCTCAAATCCAGGGAAAAGCCCAATTTCCACAGTTCTGAGCCCGTCCTGATCTCCTAAAACCGAGCGATTTTCTGCCTGATGAGGAATTAAACCGGCGGCCGCGGTGGGGGAGCGGATGGGGGAAGGGGGATGATCCCAAATCCCGGCGCTGCCCCAGTGGGATGGAAAGGCAGCAAAGGGGCCTGGTGAGCCCAAACCCCCTCATGCTCACGCACAGACACCAAAAAACAGCAGAGAACACCCCAAAATCCTCACCCCGCCTTATGGCGCTTCATGTCCCACCCCATAAATCAACGCGTTTGCCCTTCCCTGGTTAATGAGGCAGCAATAAAATGAAGGATAAAGTTATTAAAGAAATGATCAGCTCCGCTTCCCTTCTCGGTTTGGAGGTTCACGTCTGAGTTCCTGCTGGAATTCCGAATTCCTGCTGGAATTCCAGATTCCCGGGGGCACCGGGGCTGGCAGTGCCACAGCCCCGGGCTGAAGCCACCCGCTGTCCCCACCCCCGGCACCTGCACTGAAATCACTCCCTGTTTTTATGTGGCTGCGAGAAAACACCGAGCGGAGTTTGCAAAGATCGGGCGCATTTAAATGCAAATTATGTTATTTCTGTCTCGGTGTAAAAAAAATTTAAAAAAAAATTTTAAAAAAAGCGTCATTAATACATTTTCTGCAATTTGGAGAAATCAGTGGCAATTATTTTTTTCGCAACGAGCCATTAGCCAACTTTCATTTGAAAGGGGATTGGGGAGGGGGAAAAAAAATCTGAAGGAAATCATTCAGTGACTGACACATTTCCTCCCAGGTCTTCGAGCTGCCTGCTCATCCCGGGAATAATTACAAAGGGAAGGAGCTAAAAGTACTTCCAGGAGGCGGATGAGCACGAATCCAAGTGTTTTTCTGAGGGATTGATCCAGCACGTGCGTGCTCAGATCAACAGGATGGAATTTTGGGGCTCTTCAACGATAATTTTGGGTTGGGAAGAGGCTTTAAAACCAGTTTCAGATTCCAGGTTGCTCCAAGCTCCATCTAACCTGGTCTGGGGCACTTCTAGGGATGGGATAAACAGGATTTTGCCTGGAGTTGCAAATGTTGAGGGTTCAAAAGTGTTTCCTGGTGTTTCTCTCCGGGTGCTGAGGGGTTTGGGGAGGGATTTGAAGGGTCAGGAGTGAGGGAAAGGCCTCGTGTGGGGGGGTCTCAGAAATCCAGGTGGTTTCTGCCTCTGGAATGTGCAGGTCCCCTCTGGGATTGTGACCTCCCGCCCTGCTTTGCTGCTAAATGAAAGGGAGCGGAGAGGAGAAATGAAAAAAGAGGGATCTGTGGTGAGATTAAAGGGAAAAAAGGACAAAAAAAAAAAAAAAAAAAAAAGGCGCCTGCTCTCGTTTGGATTGCTGGGGGTGAGGTGTGAAAAGAGAATTTCCATAATGCTGGAAGTGCTCATTAAGTGACACCTCAGGGGTGGCTCTGTCCCCGTCAGGAATGCACATTCCAGCCCCTCCCGGGTGGGATTTGGGATACAGCAGAGGTTTATCCATCGGGACAATCCCAGCCCTGCTCCCAGCTGATTTTCCTCATCCTCCTTCTCTGCTCATCCTAAAGGGGCAGCAAGCAAAGCAAAGACCTCAAAACTCCCCAAAACCAGGTGGGGAGGGGCAAAAGCAGAGCCAGCAAGCTCTGGGGCACATCCCAAGTGGCATCAGAGCTCTTTTCACTGGATAATTCTGGAAAATTCCTGAATGCTCCTCCCTGGGCACCCAGGAGTGGAGCCAGCAGCCCCCTCCCTCAGCACCCGGGGGCTGGTGGGGTCCTGGGGGTCACCTGGGCCTGTCCCTGATTCCCAGAGGCCTCTATCCATCAATATCCATCAATACCCATCGATATCCATCAATATCTATCGACACCCATTGATATCTATTGATATTCATCAATATTCATTGATATCCATTGATATTCATCAATATTCATTGATATCCATCAATATCCATTGATATCCATCAATATTCATTGATATTCATTGATATCCATCAATATCCATTGATATTCATTGATATCCATCAATATTCATTGATATCCATCAATATTCATTGATATCCATCAGTATCCATCGATATCCATTGATATCCATCAATATCCATTGATATCCATCAATATCCATTGATATTCATCAATATTCATTGATATCCATCAGTATCCATTGATATCCATCAATATCCATTGATATTCATCAATATTCATTGATATCCATCAATATCCATCAATATCCATTGATATTCATCAATATTCATTGATATCCATCAATATCCATCAATATTAATTGATATCCATCAATATCCATTGATATCCATCAATATCCATCAACATCTATCAATATCCACCAATATTAATTGATATCCATCAATATCCATTGATATCCATCAATATCCATCAACATCTATCAATATCCACCAATATCCATCAATACCCATTAATAACTGCCAATATCCACTTATATCCATCAATATCCATCAATATTCACCAGTATCCATTGATATACACTAATATTCACCAATATCCATCAATATCCATAAATATCCATCAATATCCATCAATATTCACCAGTATCCATTGATATCCACTAATATTCACCAATATCCATCAATATCCATCGAGATCCATCGATATCCATCAATATCCATTGATACCCACCAATATCCATAAATATCCATCAATATCCACCAACATCCGTCGGTATCCACCAATACCCATCAATATCCATTGATATCCATTGTTATCCACCAATACCCATCAATACCCACCAATACCCACCAATATCCATCAATATTCATTGATATCCATTATTATCCACAAATACCCACCAATACTTATCAATACCCATCAATATCCATCAATACCCACCAATACCCGTCAATATCCATCAATACCCACCAATACCAACCAATACCCACCAATACCCATCAATACACACCAATAACTATCAATACCCATCAATATCCATCAATACCCATCAATACTCACCAATAACTATCAATACCCATCAATACCCACCAATACCTACCAATAACTATCAATACCCACCAATATCCATCAATACCCATCAATACTCACCAATAACTATCAATACCCATCAATACCCACCAATACCTACCAATAACTATCAATACCCATCAATATCCATCAATACCCATCAATACTCACCAATAACTATCAATACCCATCAATACCCACCAATACCTACCAATAACTATCAATACCCACCAATATCCATCAATACCCATCAATACCCATTAACCACGCCCCCCACACCCCCCACACCCCCCACAGTCCCTGTCTGAACGGGGGTTGCAGTGGGATGAGTCCTTCACCAATCCCAAATTCCACCCTCCCCTCCCAAGGCCAATCCCACAAACCCACAAACCCACAAACCCCAAAACCCACAAACCCCAAAACCCACAAACCCACAAATCCACAAACCCCCAAACCCCTAAACCCACAAACCCATAAACTCACAAACTCATAAATTCCTAAACCCACAAACCCATAAATCCCTAAACCCACAAACCCACAAAACCCACAAACCCACAAACCCCTAAACCCACAAACCCCAAAACCCACAAACCCATAAGCCCCTAAACCCACAAACCCCTAAACCCAAAAACCCTCAAACCCATAAACTCACAAACTCATAAACTCCTAAACCCATAAAACCCCTAAACCCATAAAACCCACAAACCCCAAAACCCACTAAAACCCATAAACTCACAAACTCGTAAATTCCTAAACCCACAAACCCATAAAATCCCTAAACCCACAAACCCACAAACCCCCAAACCCACAAACCCCTAAACCCAAAACCCACAAACCCCATAAACTCACAAACCCATAAACCCCTAAACCCACAAACCCACAAACCCCAAAACCCACAAACTCACAAAACTCAAAAACCCATAAACTCACAAACCCACAATCCCATAAACTCACAAACCCACAAATCCACAAACCCCTAAACCCCTAAACCCACAAACCCCTAAACCAACAAACCTACAAACCCCTAAACCCACAAACCCCTGAACCCACAAACCCACAAACCCAAAAACCCATAAACCCATAAACCCCTAAACCCACAAACCCACAAAACCCCCCAAAACCCACAAACCCACAAACCCATAAACCCATAAACCCCTAAACCCATAAACCCCTAAACCCACAAACCCACAAACCCACAAACCCACAAACCCACAAACCCCCAAACCCCTAAACCCACAAACCCCTAAACCCACAAACCCCCAAACCCCCAAACCCCAAAACCCACAAACCCATAAACCCACAAACCCACAAACCCCTAAACCCACAAACCCACAAACCCACAAACCCACAAACCCCTAAACCCACAAACTCACAAAACCCAAAAACCCATAAACCCCCTAAACCCACAAACCCCTGAACCCACAAACCCACAAACCCAAAAACCCACAAACCCATAAACTCACAAATTCATAAACCCCAAAACCCCTAAACCCACAAACCCCTAAACCCAAAACCCCCAAACCCACAAACCACGAAGCCAGAAACGGCTGTGCCCTCACCCGGCCCCGCTGCCCCCCGGCCGGTGACAGACGGCCAGGGCAGCCCGGGGTGCCCATCCCCCTCCCAGGAGGGGCTCTGCAGCCCCAGCTCCTTTTCCCGGGATAATTCCAGCGCGGGGACAGTGACGGATGATGCTGCCATCCCCCGGCCCTTTCCTATCGACTTCTGGGGTTTTTTATTTTATTTTAATGCACATCAAAACCCCGGGATGGCAAACACCTGGATCAGCACAGGGGGTGGATGAGGAGCATAAAACATCCCCCAGGAGAAATGATCCCTTGGGAAAAGGATAATTAGGGTGCCAGCGGCCAGGCAGGGGTTGGATGTCAGCCCTAAAACCACCCTGGGCACCCCAAAATGTGCCCCAGGTGGGATCGGGGGGTGACAGCGTCTTCACAGCCACAGGACATGGATCCTGCCCTCAGCAGGAATTCCAGGATTTAATTCCCAAAATTCCTGCTGAGAGCAGGATCCCTGTCCTGTCATTGTGGGGACAGGAGAATTTCAGGAATTAAATCCTGGAATTCCTGCTGAGAGCAGGATCCCTGTCCTGTGGCGACACAGGAAAATCCCAGGAACTAAATCCTGGAATTCCTGCTGAGGGCAGGACCCTGTCCTGTGCTCTGGGGACAGGAGAATTCCAGGAATTAAATCCTGGAATTCCTGCTGAGGGCAGGACCCTGTCCTGTGCTCTGGGGACAGGAGAATTCCAGGAATTAAATCCTGGAATTCCTGCTGAGGGCAGGACCCTGTCCTGTGCTCTGGGGACAGGAGAATTCCAGGAATTAAATCCTGGAATTCCTGCTGAGAGCAGGATCCCTGTCCTGTGGCGACACAGGAGAATCCCAGGAACTAAATCCTGGAATTCCTGCTGAGGGCAGGACCCTGTCCTGTGCTCTGGGGACAGGAGAATTCCAGGAATTAAATCCTGGAATTCCTGCTGAGAGCAGGATCCCTGTCCTGTGGCGACACAGGAGAATCCCAGGAACTAAATCCTGGAATTCCTGCTGAGGGCAGGACCCTGTCCTGTGCTCTGGGGACAGGAGAATTCCAGGAATTAAATCCTGGAATTCCTGCTGAGAGCAGGATCCCTGTCCTGTGGCGACACAGGAGAATCCCAGGAACGAAATCCTGGAATTCCTGCTGAGGGCAGGAGCCCTGTCCTGTGCTCTGGGGACAGGAGAATTTCAGGAATTAAATCCTGGAATTCCTGCTGAGAGCAGGACCCTGTCCTGTGCTCTGGGGACAGGAGAGAATTCCGGGAATTAAATCCTGGAATTCCTGCTGAGGGCAGGATCCCTGTCCTATGCTCTGGGGACAGGAGAATTCCAGGAAGTAAATCCTGGAATTCCTGCTGAGAGCAGGATCCCTGTCCTGTGGCGACACAGGAGAATCCCAGGAAATAAATCCTGGAATTCCTGCTGAGGGCAGGAGCCCTGTCCTGTCATTGTGGGGACAGGAGAATCCCAGGAACTAAATCCTGGAATTCCTGCAGAGAGCAGGATCCCTGTCCTGTGCTCTGGGGACAGGAGAATTCCAGGAATTAAATCCTGGAATTTCTGTGTGTCCTGTGGCTATGGGGACAGGGGATGGAGGAGAATTCCGGGAGTTAAATCCTGGAATTCCTGCTGAGGGCAGGATCCCTGTCCTGTGCCTATGGGGACACAGAAGAATCCCAGGAATTAAATCCTGGAATTCCTGCTGAGGGCAGGACCCTGTCCTGTGCTCTGGGGACAGGAGAATTCCAGGAATTAAATCCTGGGATTCTCCTCCGTCACTGCCTTTCTCTGCTCGTTGTCACCTCCTCCCATCCCAGCACAAATCGCTCCTGACCCACCCAAACCCAAAACCCTGAGGGTTTTTTGGGGTTCCCTGGGGGTGTCCCCACTCTCCGTGACACCAATCCCGGGATTTCCAAAGGATCCAGCTCCCACCTCCGGGTCAAACACGCGTTAAGTGCCATAAATTCCATCTGGTACGAAATTCCAAGGTACGAAATCATCCTTGCTGTTTGATTTTTAGAGATGAGTACATTTTGTCTCTCTATTTCATAGACTTTTTTTACTCTGGCTGTTAGCAAAATAAGTTTTCCAATGCTACATGGTCCAAACTCTGTCTCCACAAATTAAAAACATTCCTCGTGGTAATTGAGACATTATTTGAATTTTTTTGTATTTATTATTTGTATGGTTACACCTAAAGATCTGATTTTTACATACAGCATGATGAAGAGAAACTAAAACTTGAAACTAAAACTTGATTTTTCCTCTATAATTACATTTGGCACAATAACTAAACAAATGAAAAAGAATTTTTTCCCTGGGGTTGTGCTGGACAGACAAAGGTTTTGAAACTTAATACATTAACTAAAGTTATTTAAGCATTTACTTTAAGTTGGGTAATTGGTAAATCTGTACTGCTATAAAAAAACAAAGAAAAACATAACACATAATTGAACCTCATATTGAATGCTCAATCAAAGCATTAAATGTGTGACTGATCTCTCCATTTTTAAGAGATTTTTTCATCTCCTCTCTCACTCTGATATGGATCCAATATCTCCTGCAGCAGCTGAGACCATAAAGATAAAAAATGGGATAATTGCAGCAGGAGTTTTATCGCTGGGAAAATGCACAAAGCAGCCCTGACAACATTTTTTGGGGAAAAAAAACCCCAGTTCTTCTCAAAAAAATAAATCTCTAGGAGAGAGGATCCAGCCAAAGTTCCCAAATCCTGTAGAGGAGCCGATTTTGGAATATTGGGAGGTCTGGGATAAAAGGGGAGGATCAGAGAACCCTGAGAGCAGCCAAAAAACCACCAGGGTGAAGAATTCGGGCTGGAAAAACTTCCAGTAAGGTGGAGCAGCCTCTTTATTCCTGATATTTGGGCTGGAAAAATTCGGGATGAAGAAGATCAGACTCTCCATTCCCAAGATTTGAGTGGGAAAATTTGGGGTGAAGTGGATCAGCCTCTCCACTCCCGAAATTTGGGCAGGAAAAACTTCCAGTAAGGTGGAGCAGCCTCTTTATTCCTGATATTTGGGCTGAAAAAATTTGGAATGAAGAGGATCAGACTCTCCATTCCCAAGATTTGGGTGGGAAAATTTGGGGTGAAGTGGATCAGCCTCTCCACTCCCGAAATTTGGGCAGGAAAAAGTTCCAGTAAGGTGGAGCAGCCTCTCCATTCCTGATATTAGGGCTGGAAAAACTTGGGGTGAAGAGAATCAGCCTCTCCATTCCCGAAATTTGGGGTGAAAATTGTGGAGGAGAAAGAGTGAAAATGTGATTTTCAGGAAATGAGTCATTTGGGGTGGAAAAAACTTTGGATAAGATGGATCAGCCTCCCCACTCCCATTATTTGGGGTGGAAATTGTGGAGGATTTGGGGTGAAAGTGGGATTTTGAGGGAAGGAGCCTTTGGGGTTGTTCTGACTATGATGGATGTCCCAAAATCGAGGTTGGAGCATCCCAGGGAAATGGAGAGAAAACTCGGGGATGGGCTCGGTACAGAGCGAAAATTCCGAGGGTATTCAGGGTAAAAACCCAAAAAATTTCTCTCGTGTTTCTTCCCTGCTCCCATCATTTTGGGAATGGGATCAAGATCCCACAGGATTAACCCAAAAAATTTCCCTCATGTTCCTCCCCTGCTCCCATCATTTTGGGAAAGGGATCAAGATTCCACAGGATTAAGCCAAAAAGTTTCCCTCGGGTCTTTCCCTGCTCCCATCATTTTGGGAACGGGATCAAGATCTCACGGGATTGACCCAAAAAATTTCCCTCATATTCCTTCCCTACTCCCATCATTTTGGGAACAGGATCAAGCTCCCACAGGATTAACCCAAAAAAATTCCCTCATGTTCCTTCCCTACTCCCATCATTTTGGGAACAGGATCAAGCTCCCACAGGATTAACCCAAAAAATTTCCCTCGTGTTCCTTCGCTGCTCCCATCATTTTGGGAGCAGGATCAAGATCTCACAGGATTAACCCAAAAAATTTCCCTCGTGTTTTTTCCCTGCTCCCATCTTTTGGGAACGGGATCAAGCTCCCACAGGATTAACCCAAAAAATTTCCCTCTGTTCCTCCCCTGCTCCCATCATTTTGGGAACGGGATCAAGCTCCCACAGGATCAGCTCCCTCCGCAGTCGAGGCCTCTCCGTAAATCCAGAATTCCCCTTGCTCATCCCAAGGCGTTTCCCCAAGAATTCCTTGCATTTTCCATCCCGAGGGAACGGCAGTTCCCACCCGGGCGATCCCATCTCCATCCCCCGAGCCGCTCCCTGGATGAGGCACGGCGCTAATTAAAGCACCCCTGACTGCAGCTCCATTACAATTAACACGCAATTAGCAGCACAAGCTGGCGCGCACGAGCTGGCAGCGAGACAAACTCCTCTCTCCTTCCTTCCCGGCGGGATCGCTTCTCCCGGCGGGGTTTGGGGATCCCTGGGCCGGGAAATTCCAGCTGCAGGGCTGGGTGGTCCCACCCCAAAACCCCAAAAGATTGAGGGGACAGGGATGGAGCTGGGGTCACCACGCGCTGGGTGACACCCCGAATTCCCAGGGGAGTGGCAGCTCAGTGTCACCCCCTGTGCTGTCCTGGCAGCCACAAAATCCCGGGGTCACCTCGGAGAGGGACAGGGACAAGGGCGGGGAGAGCGGCGCAGCCTGGTTGTGTTTCTGTCCCACCAGGGGGGAAATAAAAGGAAATAAAATCGTCTATAAATGATAGCGTTGCTGCTGCCAGGCTGGGGACGGCAGCAGGTGACAGCAGGGACATCGGAAATGCCACAGCAGCCGCGACGGCAGCGCTGGGGTCACCTGCGTGTCCCCAGCCCGCAGATCCCGGGGATCGGGGCTGCACCCGGGGCAGGGACCCGCTGGGACTGAGCTGGGCCTCGGTGAGACTGCCCAGCGTCCCTCTGTCCCTCTGTCCTCTGTCCCTCTGTCCCTCTGTCCTCATGTCCCTCTGTCCCTCTGTCATCATGTCCCTCTGTCCCTCTGTCCTCATGTCCCTCTCTGTCCTCATGTCCCTCTGTCCCTCTGTCCCTCTGTCCTCATATCCCTGTGTCCCTCTGTCCTCATGTCCCTCTGTCCCTCTGTCACTCTGTCATCACTGTCCCTCTGTCCTCATGTCCCTCTGTCCCTCTGTCCTCATATCCCTGTGTCCCTCTGTCCTCATGTCCCTCTGTCCCTCTGTCACTCTGTCATCACTGTCCCTCTGTCCCTCTGTCCTCATGTCCCTCTGTCCCCACTTTCCCTCTGTCCCTCTATCCTTACTGTCCCCTCCCCGCTGTCCCGCTCTGTCCCTATGTCCCCTCTGTCCCCACTGTCCCGTCTGTCCCTCCTGTCCCACTGTCCCCACTGTCCCCACTGTCTCCTCTGTCTCACCTGTCCCCTCTGTCTTCACTGTCCCCGCTGTCCCCTCTCCCCACTGTCCCCTCTCCCCCCACTGTCACCTCTTTCCCTGCTGTCCCCTCTGTGCCCTTTGTCACCTCCCTTCCCTCTCTTCCTGCATTCCCTCTCTCCTTTCTCCCCTTTATCCCCGCTGTTCCCTCTCTCCCCTCTCTCCCCTTTATCCCTGCTGTCCCCGCTGTCGCTGTCCCCTGTCGCTGTCACCCGCCCATCCCGGCAGTCCCCTCAGGGATCCGCCGATGGATGAGCTGAGCAGATCCAAAGGTCCCAGCACCGGGAGCACCCCGCAGCGCATTTATGGCTCTAGACATCCCAAAGTGTTCCCTGCAGGCTCACACGGCTTTTGGAGGACCACAAATCCCCCATTCCCAGGGGTTGGGTCATCCCAAACCCCATCTCGAGCCTCTGGGTGTGACAACCCCAAATCCCACAGCCCAGGGGCCTCACACCCTGACCTGAGCATCCCAAAACTCACTCCCGGGTTTTTCCTCGCTTCATCCTCCTTCCCACCGGCTCCTCCCGGAGGGAAATGGGGTGGGCCCTCTCTCCCTCCTGCCTCCCCCGGGCTCCCGGAGGAGCGGCAGGCAGATGTTTGCTCGGTGCCAATCCGCATCCTGCTGGATTCCATAATCGTATCAATTATCCCGAGCTCTCATCCGCGGAGCTCTGTGCTCGCCGGGAAGCTGAGATGGATGGAGCGGCTTTGCCAGAGGGGTCCTGGGGACGCCGGGCTTGGTGACAGACGGGGAGGTCACAGCGGTGGGAGGGGCGGGGAGAGCCCGGGGCTGGGTTCCCTTTGGGAATCGGGGAAACGCTGCAGAATTCCTTCTCTTCTCAGCTGAGGGCACACCCTGAGAAATCAGAAATTCCTGAGGACATCCCAGCCCCAGGCTGGGGACACCTGGCAGATTGTCACCACGCGTCACCTGCCTGGAGCACCCCGAATTTCCCCTGGAAAACCCGATCTTTCCCAAGATGTTGTGCTGTCCCTGTTTCCCGAGTCTGCCCGGCAAGGAGGGGAGATCCTTGTTTTCCACTCCTGTTCCTATTTTGGCAGCGCTGGAGTCAAGTAGCTCAATTAAGCAATAACTGCCTCTGTACAGCTGCCCACACAGCCTGCGGTAAATAATTAAACGCTGAAATAATCCAGCAGATGGGAAGCAGCACGGAGAGGGATCCGAGAGGAATCCTCCCTCCTGCCCGCCTCATCCCTGGCCCTGCCACAGCCCTGGGACACGGAAATCTGGGGAAACACCTGGAGGGGAAAATCACACCTCCCACCGCGCCTCCCCCCTCCCTGGGGCGAAGCAGAAGGTGAGAAAAACATCATGGAAAATTTTAGCCGAGCCTTGGTATTGATCTGGAGGCGAAGCACATCCCCGAGCCAGCCCGTGGCTCCTCTCACACATCATCCACATTTTATCTGCTCCAACGCAGAGCATCATTGAGAGGCCTAATTAGCAGCTACTGATAGATAAATATTAATTCCAGAGCCTCAGGAATGAGGATCCAGCGCGGAGGGTTTGGCACGGGCGGGTTTGGTGCAGCCAGCAGAGTCCCGCAGCTCTGCTGCCGTCCCGGCAATTCCTGGCACGGAATTGGCCTCGTCCGTGTGCCACATCCCTGTCCGCTCCCAGGAAAAGCACGGAGAGCTTTTCCAGAGGGTGCTGCAGCCCCTCCACCTCCTGGGAAGTGAAGGGAACCCCAGAAAAAAACATTTAATGATCCCTAAAATGAGCTGCTGCCTTTCCAAAGGGCCGGCACGAGGAATGAGCTGGCGGGATGCTGCTCCGCGGCGATCCCGGCTCCCAGCAGGCAGCCGGAGCCTCCATCCATATTCACATTTCCATCACATCCTCCTCAGACAGCTCTGCTCCACTCCTCCATCTGCTGAAATGCCACCCCCGAGAGGGATCGGCTCGGAACAGCTTCTCCCTCGTCGTTCTCCTCCTCAGGATTTGCACGCTCCATCCCGGGAATTCGAGAGGGCTTCGGGTTTTCTGGGGCCTGGGAGCCAGGCAAAATGTGTCGGGCTCAGGATGGGGCAGGGGATGGCCTCAGAACCTGAATTTTTTCATGGAAACAGCAGAGTTTTGGGTGCAGAACAGCCTGGGGAAAGCTGAGGTGTCTGATCCCGGTGTCACCCCCTTGGGGACATCCCTGGGGAAGGTCCCGCCGCAGCCTCGCGGCCAAGAGTGATTTATTTTCTATTTTATTTTCAGGGGTGATTTTATTTTTTACCTTATTTTTGTACATCCGAGTGTGAATTGAAACTCAGCTGAGAACAGATTTTCCTGACAGATCCACCTGCCCAGGAATCAGATCGGGAAAATGATCCTGGGAGTCAAATCGGGAAAATGTTCCTGGGAATCAGATTGGGAAAGTGAGCCCGGGGATCAGATCAGGAAAGGGGTCCCGGAAATCAGATTGGGAAAGTGATCCTGGGAACTGGATCAGGAAAATGGTCCCGGGAATTACATCGGGAAAACGATCCTGGGAAACGCCTTCCAGGTCCTTATCTCCGTTATCAGCTCCCCGCCAATTCCCGACCAGCGCTGAGCTCAATCCCACACCCAGCTCAGCCCCACGGAGCAAAATGCACTCCTGGGATGGACTGGGATGAACTGGGATGGACTGGGACACTCTGGGTCTCCCCTCGGAGACGCACACGAGCTCCTCAGCGATTGTCCCTGGATGTGCTGTCACCTCCATCCTTCTGCCAAACCCCCTTTGTCACCTCTCCTTTGGGGACCCCGCGCCTGTCCCCGCCCTGTTTTGTGCCGGGAGGCGCGCCGGGGCGGGGACAACGCAGCTGCTGCTGGCAGGGATGTGACAGGGGTGTGCACAGCCCTTGCCACCCCCGCGCTGTCACCGCGCCTTGTTCCCGCGAGCTGCTGAATAATTTGCATCCGCCACGACGCAGCTCCTGGGCCGCGTTTGTCAAAGTCGATCTGCGCCTCCGGAGGTTCCGACGTGACCGCGGCTCCGCGGCTCGCGGGACGGGCACGGGCAGCGCCCCGGAGCCGGGCGGGGAAAGCCGGGATGGCCCCGGCACCTCCCGCCCGTCCCGGTGCAGCCCCAGGGTTCAAATTCCTGAGAAGCGGGAGGGAAAGAGCCACCGGCTTGTGGGTGACACAAGGACAAGGTGTCCCTGCGTCCCTCCATCCCTGGGGTGAGCTGTGGGATTAAACAGCAGCTCAGGAGCATCACCCCAAATTCCAGAATCAGATTTCACTGAACCCCAGGGGTGCAAATTCTTGGGAGGAAGCCAGGAAAGAGCCACTGGCTTGTGGGTGACACGAGGACAAGGTGTCCCTGTGTCCCCTCATTCTTGGGATGAGCTGTGATGACCCAAAGGGACTCAAGACCAGCTCAGGAGCATCACCCCAAATTCCAGAATCAGATTGCACTGAACCCCAGGGGTACAAATTCTTGGGAGGAAGCCAGGAAAGAGCCACTGGCTTGGGGGTGACACAAGGACAAGGTGTCACTGTGTCCCTCCATCCCTGGGGTGAGCTGTGATGATCCAAGGGGACTGAACACCAGCTCAGGAGCATCACCCCAAATTCCAGCATCAGCTCACATCTCCCTGAACCCCAGGGGTGCAAATTCTTGGTAGGAAGGCAGGAAAGAGCCAGCGGCTTGGGGGTGACACGAGGACAAGGTGTCCCCTCACGCCTGGGGTGAGCTGTGGGATTGAACACCAGCACAGGAGCATCACCCCCAATTCCAGCACGAGCCAGTTTCCCTTCACCCAGAGATTCCAGTTCTTGGGAAGCAGGAGGGAAAGATCCAGCAGCTCGTGGGTGACACCAGGACAAGGTGCCACCGTGTCACCTCATCCCTGGGATGAGCTGTGATGATCCAAGGAGACCCAACACCAAAGGGATTGAACATCAGCACAGGAGAATCACCCCAAATTCCAGCATCAACCCCCAGCTGCTCGGATTCCAGGGATGCAAATTTCTGAGGGGCAGAAAAGAAGGAGCCAGCAGCTTGTGGGTGACACAAGGACAAAGGTGTCCCCTGGGACACCCCTGGGATGAGCCACGATGTTCCTAAAGGATTAAACACCAGCACAGGAGAATCACCCCAAATTCCAGCCTCAGCCTCATCTCCCTGAACCCCAAGCAAGGAAATTCTTGGGAGCCAGGAAGGAAGGAGCCACCCACTAATGGTGACACAAGGACAAAAGTGTCCCCTGGGACACCCCTGGGATGAGCCACGACTCTCCTGAAGGATTAAACACCAGCACAGGAGCGTCACCCCAAATTCCAGCCTCAGCCTCATCGCCCTGAACCCCCAAGGAAGGGAAATTCTTGGGAGCCAGGAAGGAAAGAGCCACCACTAATGGTGACACAAGGACAAAGGTGTCCCTAGGGGACACCCTGGGATGAGCCACGACTCTCCTGAAGAATTAAACACCAGCACAGGAGCGTCACCCCAAATTCCAGCCTCAGCCTCATCTCCCTGAACCCCAAGCAAGGAAATTCTTGGGAGCCAGGAAGGAAGGAGCCACCCACAGGTGGTGACACAAGGACAAAGGTGTCCCTGGGGACACCCCTGGGATGAGCCACGATGTTCCTGAAGGATTAAACACCAGCACAGGAGCGTCACCCCAAATTCCAGCCTCAGCCCATCTCCCTGAACCCCAAGGAAGGAAATTCTTGGGAGCCAGGAAGGAAGGAGCCACCCACTAATGGTGACACAAGGACAAAGGTGTCCCTGGGGACACCCTGGGGATGAGCCCACGATGTTCCTAAAGGATTAAACACCAGCACAGGAGCGTCACCCCAAATTCCAGCCTCAGCCTCATCGCCCTGAACCCCAAGGAAGGGAAATTCTTGGGAGCCAGGAAGGAAGGAGCCACCCACAGGTGGTGACACAAGAGACAAAGGTGTCCCTGGGGACACCCCCTGGGATAGAAAACCCGCGATGTTCCTGAAGGACTAAACACCAGCACAGGAGCGTCACCCCAAATTCCAGCCTCAGCCCACGGTGCTGTGACGAGCTGGGGGGGCTGGTCCCTGTCACCCTCGTCCCTGTCACCCTCGTCCCTGTCACCGCGGGCAGGGCCAGCGGCTGCTGCTGCTGTTGCCTCGGTGGCAGCTGTCGATGCTGCGATGGATTTGCGCTCCCTTGGCTTTGTTCCCCTGCACAAAGGAGCTGCCAGGGAGCCGTGACAGGAGGAGGATGGGGTTTGTCACAGCTCCGCCAGCTGTGGTGGCACCGGGCCGGGCTGGCAGCGGGGGAAAGAGGAGCAGCCAGGGGTCTGCAAATGAGGGCTCCAGCCCCCCCGAGTCATCCCTGCTCCTCGCTGATCCCAAAAGCGCCCCAAAAGTCCCTTTGTGGGGTGCGCCCACATGTTCCCCGGTTCCTGGCCTGGAGAGATGAGGGACAAGGGTGACAATAGGGAACACGTGGGGGTGTGACAGCGGCACTAAGCCCGCTGAGTGGAGCCAGAGCTTTCCAGCTCTCCCAGGACCCTGCACAGCGGACCCGGCAGAGCACCAAAACTGCGACCTCAACATCGCTGTCGGGTCAGGACACTCCGCTCCATCTTCCCTCAGCTCAATTCCCAGCCTCTGCGACTGGGGACCTCCCCTCCCTCACTCACCTTCCTGCCATCTCCTAAAATCCCAGCGAGCATCCCGGGGCTCTGCCGCGACGGCGATCCAGGCTCTCCATGCAGCCTCCTCGACCAAACTAACTCAGGGGTGGGGGCTGCTATCTGGCCCCCTCTGTGCCTCTGTATAGATTCTATGAGCTCCCAGCTAATCCTCATGATAAAGCCATTAAATTAATGGCGTCGAGGGGAAAGAGGGCAAAAGGCTGGAGCGATGAACAGAGGGCGTTTGGTATTTATACCCGGTTTAAGGCAGGTCAGCACCGCAGGCTGCCAGCTCATCATCGAGCAAATCCACAATTGCTCGGGAGAGCTGAGCCATCATCCCAAACCTCCGCGTGGGGAACAGAGGCAGGGAAAGAGCTGCAGGCTGAGAATGAGCACAGGCTGGGAGGAGACGGTGCTGAACCACACCATCCATGCAGCCCTTTCCCGGCTCCTGGGAGGAGCTGCGAGAGAATTCCAGTAGGCGGGAAGGGAATGGTGGTGAAGTGCAGGAGAATTCCAGGGGTGAGAAGTTGGCGTGGTCAGGAGTGACAATCCAGGAAAGAATTCCAGGAGGCTGAGGAGGGGAATGAGGTGAGTGGTCCAGGAGGAGGAGCTCCAGGGGAAAGAGGAAGGTGTGAAAGTGGAAAGGGTGGCTTCAGCGAGGCAGAGCACTAAAGGATGAATCTGAGGACAGAATTTGGGGTTGGGAAGAGAGGTGGAAGGAAGATCAAGGTGGAGAAGATGGAAATGGGGGGGGAGATGGAAATGAGGGAGATGGAAATGAGGAGATGGAAATGAGGAGAATGACAATGGGGGAGATGGAAATGGAGATGGAAATGTGAGAGAGATGGCAATCGTGGAGAGAATGGCAATGGGGAGAGAATGGAAATGGGGGAGATGGAAATGTGGGGGAGATGGCAGTGTGGGAGGGATGGACAATGTGGGAGAGGGGATGGAAATAGAAGAGATGGAAAGTAGAGATGGAAAGTAGAGGTGTAAATGTGGGGAGATGGCAAATGTGGGGAGAATGGCAATGTGGAGAGATGGAAATGTGGAGAGATGGAAAATGGAGATGGCAATGGGGAGGTGGCGATGAGAGGAAGCGGGAGATGGCAGTGGGAGATGGAAAAGCAGAATGAGCAATGGGGAGGAATGGAAGCGAGAGGGAGAATGGCAATGGGGGAGATGGAAGCAGAGAGGGAGGAGCCAGGAAATAGAGCGAAAATGGGGAGATGGAGATGAGATGTGGCAATGAGAGTGGAAATGGGGGAGATGGCAATGAGAAGATGGCAGTGGGAGAGGTGCATCTTGAAAGGGAATGGCTGCTGACGGATCCTCCAGCTGTCACGGCTGTCCTGCGAGTGTCATTGTCACGTTGTCCCCTCCATCTCTGTGTGGTGCAGCTGAGAGGGCAGGTGGAATCATAAAGGGATTTTGGGACATTTTGATGCGAGGCTCGTCAGCAAGCAAGCAGGTTGGGCGCCGAGGCTCTGCCACCCAGCGCCGTGGCAGGGTGAGGGACAGCGCAGCACAGGCTGCCGGCATGGGACTGGGAGCTCCCGCAGTCGGATGCGGCTGGCTGCCGCTGGCCGGCCTGCCTCGCCTGATCCTCGGCCTGAGGCGTTCCCGCTGGCTTTGCTGAGCGGCATGGCAGTAAATCGACTCGGCTTGGATCTCGGCCACGGCTCCATCTGCCCGGCTTGAGGGCCCTCGACTGGAGGGCGGCAGGAGGGAGGGAGTCTGCCTGGAATTTTCAGGGATGGGCTCTGCGAGCGAGCAGAAAGCTCAGAAGTCGTATGTGGCGTGAGGCTCCCAGGGCAGGGTGCCAGATTTTCTCGGCTTCCTCAGGAACAGAGAAATCAGGGCGGTGGTGGCCTCGGGGCTGGTGGCGCTGCGGCGAGGACATTTCACGCGGATGCGGGAATTCCCGGGGGTGGGATCCGACACGAAATGGGTGGCGACAACCAGGGATGAGGGGTTGATGAGACAGGGCAGGGAGAATTTGCGAGGATAGAGGAGAAGGGAGGCATCGAATGGCCACTCAGGCATCTGGGCACATCACAAGGCACCTCCTGGGCGAGCTGGCGCTGCCGGAGGCTGAGGAGGTGACAGCTGTTTCACGCAAAAACATGGAGAATGGAATGGGGAGCCAGGGAGGTTTTGGGGGTGGAGCGCAGGGAATGGGAGCGGGCACGAATGGGGGCTAAGCAGGGGAATGGGGTGAGGATGGGCGTAGGATGGAGGTGGGCACAGGGGAATGGGATGAGGATGCGGGATGGAGCACGAGGGAATGGGATGGGGCACAGGGAGTGGGATGAGCATAGGGATGGAGACAGCACAGGGGAGCAGGGGTGGGCACGAGGGGAATGGGGTGAGGAGTGCAGGCATGTGGATAGAGGGACGAGAGCACAGATGGAGAATGGCACAGGGGAATGGGGATGAGGCACAGGGAGGATGGGATGAGGATGGAATGGGATGGAAACGCAGTGGGATGGACGTCTGGGAATGGGACAAAAGAACAGAGGGATGAGTTGACACAGGGGATTGGGATGGACCAGAGGGAATGGGATGAGGCACGAAGAGTAGAATTGAAGGATAGCGACTAGGGACGGGCACGGGGGATGGGATAAAGGATATGGGTGTCCGGGATGAACACAGGGAATGGGGATGAGCACAGGGAATAGGATTGGCATAGAGGTTGGGATGGGTAGCAAGGGGATGGTGAGAGGGATGGAATGGGATGAGAGCACAGGGGGATGGGGATGGAGCACGATGGAGATCGATGGGCACAGGGGATGGGCTCAGGGGATTGGAATAGATGAGGCACAGGGGATGGGATGGAGCACAGGGTCGGGATGATGGGCACAGGGGATGGGATGGGATGAGGCACGATAAGGGGATGGGAATGAGGCACAGGAGGATGGGACTGGGCACAGATGAGAATGGGATGGGCTAGAGGGGGATGGGATGGGATGGGCAGGGGACAGGGATGCACACTGATGGAATGGGATGGGATGGGCACGAGGATGGGATGCAGGACGGAGCACAGGGGATGCAGGATGAGGCACGGAGGATGGGAATGGGGATGAGCTGGGGGATGGGATGGGATGGAGCACGATGGGATGAGGACACAGAGGGATGGAATGGGGTCCGGGATGAGGCACGATGGGATAGAGGATGGAGCACGAGATGGGATCGCACAAGAGGGATGGAACGGGATGGGCGCAGGGGATGGGATGGGATGGGCACAGGGGATGGGATGAGGCTCGCTCGGGATGCAGGATGAGAGCTGGGGATGAAAGGATGGGCACTGATCGGGATGGAAACACAGATGGGAATGGGACGATGAGGCACAGGGGGATGGGATGGGGATGGGGATGGGGCACGAGGATGGGATGGGATGACACGGAGGGATGGGAATGGGACGGGCACAGATGCGATGGGATGGAGCACAGGGGGATGGGGATGGGATGGCACGGGGGATGGGAATGGGGATGAGGCACAGGGATGGGAATGGGATGAGGATGGGCACAGGGGATGGGATGGGAGACTATTCCAGGATGGGATGGGATGACACAGGGGATAGGCACAGAGGATAGGATAGGCACAGGGGATGGGGAGGATGGAATAAGAATGGAGCACAGGGGATGGGACCGACTGAGGGACCAGGGCCAGGATGAGATAGAGCTGAGATGGGATGAGCACAAGGGGATGGGGTCAGGAGGCACAGGGGATGAGGGGAGGAATGGGTCGGATGACTCGAGAGACATGAGGATGGAGAGCTCAGGGGATGGGAGATTCGACACAAGGGATGGGGATGGAGAGCTCAGAAAGGGATGAGGATGAGCTCAAGGGACCAGGGATGGAAGCACAGGGGATGGGGATAGGCTAGGGGGATGAGGATGGGCACAGGATGGGGATGGGCTCGAGGATGGGATGGGCACGAGGATGGGGATGAGGCTCAGGGGAATGGGATGGGCCAGGGGGCTAGGGATAGGCACAGGGAATGGGAATTGGCACAGGGAATGGGGGATAGGCAATGGGATTGGCACAGGGGCTGGGGATGGGCACCAGTGAATCAAGTGTTAGAATGGGATAGGATTGAGGGATTGGCACAAGGGAATAGGATGAGAACAGAGGAATGGGGAGGAGCAAGGGGATGGGGATGGGCTCACACGGGGGATGGGATGAGCAAGGGGGATGGGGGATGGACACAGGGAATAGGATAGAACAGGGATGAGCG
This sequence comes from Luscinia megarhynchos, assembly GCA_034336665.1. NCBI lineage: Eukaryota > Metazoa > Chordata > Aves > Passeriformes > Muscicapidae > Luscinia > Luscinia megarhynchos. Next base: position 41,482 of record JAPFBE010000520.1, read on the forward strand.
GGGATGAGCACAAGGGGATTGGGATGGACACAGGGAGATGGGATGGGCTCAGGGGATGAGGGATGGGATGGGATGAGCACAAGGGGAATGGGCACAAAGGGGATGGGGATAGGCACAGGGGATGGGACACAGGGGAATGGGAACGGGATGGGCACAAGGGATGGGATGAGCACAAGGAATGGGATTGAGGCACATGGGGATGGGATGGGCACAGGGGATGGGATGGGCACGAGGGGATGGGGACATGGAGCACAGGGGATGGGGATGGGCACAGGGGAGTGGGGATGGGCACAGGGGATGGGATTGGCACAGGGGATGGGCACAGGGGATGGAATAGGCACAGGGGATGGGATAAGCACAGGGGATGGGGATGGACACAGGGGATGGGGATGGGCACAGGGGATGGGATGGGGATGGGGATGGGCACAGGGGATGCGACAAGGCTGAACAGCTTACAAGAGTCCTGGAAACCGCGGGACACAGCCGAGGGCTCCCACCACGGCCAGCCAAGAGCAGTGTGTCCATGGCAACAGGTGGCATACAGATCCCCGGCTGAGCTGGGATTCCAAATCCTTCGACCGGGACTGGCACCTCCTCACTGCCGCCAGCTCAGCTCTCCAGGCACTTAGATCCAGGGAATTGGGGCCGAGAGCGATTCACTCCTCCCCTTCACTTCTTTGTACTCACATACTATGACAACAATAGAATTAAACATCTCCCCGAGCAGCAGAACAAAAGGCCTCTGTTGAGAATCAGCTTGACCGAGAGCTGGAGGCCCTTCCAGCCCGGATAAAACCCTGGGCAGGAGCAGGGCGAGGAAGCAGCAGGTGTGGGGCGCAACCTGCAGAGCTATTACCCCTCATAGGAAAAACACTCAGGAGCAACCACAGACCCCTGGTGGGAGGCAGAACTCTGCCACACAGACGAACAGACTGGCCCCGCCCCGCCTCACATCACAGCGCTCCCGTCTAGAGGCTCCAGCCTGGGATACTCCAGCTGCCCTACATTACTCTAAATATAAGGTGCTGCCCACCGAAGCAGGTCCTGCCAGGGGCTGCGCAGGGCACAGGGGAGTGATGGGATAGGGCTGGGATGGGGCACAGGATAGTACTGGGACGGTACCACAGGATGGGGCTGGGAAGGCTGGAATGGGGCTGGGATAGGAGCTGGGATAGGAGCTGGGATGATACTGGGATAGTGCTGGGATGGGGCACAAGGTAGGTACTGGGATGGGGCTGAGATAGGGCACAGGATAGGAGCTGGGATAGGAGCTAGGAACTGGGGATACAGGATAAAACTGAGATGCTACAGGATGAGTGCTGGGATGCGGCTGGGATAGTACTAGGATAGTACTGGGATAGAGGGCACGAGATAAGAACAGGGATATGTTGGGATAGGAGCTGGGATAAGGGCTGGGATAGTACTGAGATAGAGGCTGAATAGAGGCACAGGATAAAATTTTGAGATGGGGCTAGGATAGAGGCTAGGATAGTACTGAGAGATGGGGCTGGGGCAGGGGCTAGGATGATACACTAGGATGGGGCGGCTGGGGATGAGGCTGGGACTGAAAATACAGGATAGGGCACAGAATGAGGCTGGACATTTTGAATGGTGCTAGAGATGAGCTGGGATAGAGGCTGAGACCATTTTAGGACAGTGCTGGGAATAGGCTACAGGAATGAGGCACAAGACAAATACTAGGATAGGCTAGGATAGGGCACAGGGATGCACTAGGATAGAGCACAGAGCTGGGATAATGCAGGATAGGAGCTGGGATAGTGCTGGGAGGCTAGGGCCAGAACAGGACTAAATTGCCTAGGACTAGGAGCTGGAGATAGAGGCAGGGTCCCTAGAGGCTGGGCCCAGGGCACAGGATAGAGGCACAGGATGGAGCTGAGAGATAGGAGGCTGAGAGATAAATTTTAGGAATAGAACTAGGATAGGTGCTACGAGATGACCCTAGGACCAAGTACACAAGACTGAGAGGCTGAGAGATGAGGGGCTGAGAGATAGAAATTGGGATAGTACACAAGTTAAGGGCTGAATAGAGGCACAAGGACCCAGGAGCTATGAGTTAGGAGCTGGGGTAGGTACTAGGATAGTGCTAGAGATAAGTACAGATATAATTACTACAGAGATAGTGCTGAAGGCAAATACTAGGATGAGGCTTAGAGATGCACAGGAATGGTACTAGGAGACTAGTACTAGAGATAGTACTAGAGATAGTGCTGGGAGCTAATGCAGGATAGGAGGCTTTTAGGATATAGTACTAGAGATAGTGCACTGAGATAGTACTGGGAATGCACTAGAGATAGTACTAGGAGGTACTAGAGATAGTACTGAAACAATACACTAGAGATAGAGCTGAGATAGAGGCACAAGATTGGTATAGGGTATTTTAAATTCTTTAGAGATAAACATAGAATAGTGATTGTGTTGTGTGTGTGTGTGTGTGTCGTATTATTATTTTATTATTATTGTGTGTGTGTGTGTGTGTGTGTGTGTGTTAAATTGTTATTTATTATTATTGTGTGTGTATTGTGCAATGTTATTGTATTATTATTATTTGTGTGTGTATTATTTATTGTGTGTGTGTATTATTATTAATGTGGCCCCATTGTGGCTATTGTGGCCTTATTAGCCAATGTAATGTGGCTTATTGTGGCAA
>JAPFBE010000521.1:0-44089 GCA_034336665.1 Luscinia megarhynchos
GCAGCAGTTCCAGTGTGGGAGCCGGGGGAGCACGCGGCGGCGGTGTTGCGCAATCCCGCCTGGCAGTACACGTGCTCAGCCAGCTCTGCCTGGCGTGTGTTACGTTATTGACATACACACAGGCGCTGGAGCTTTCCCTGAAGGGGGATTCCCCCGGGACCGTCTGTGTGGCCATTACGGGCAACCACGTGGAGTAATAAAGCCCAGCACCCCCACACACATCACCTGGGTTTTGCAAACGAATTGCTATTGTGTAATTTTTCTGCGAAAGACAGGGAATTGTGCATTTTGTTTTTATAACATCGAAATGGGGGGGAATGTTTCAGCACAACAAAAAAGTATTATTTCTCAGCTTAAAGAAATGTTAGATGCACAGGATGTTGTAATTTCTAAGAAACAGATTGGAAAGTTTGTTAGCTGGTTGTCTCGAGAAGTTATAGAATTCAAAAAGCAAAATATCAAATCGGTTTTATTTTGGGACAGTGTTGGACATTTATTAACTTCTAAAATACAGAAAGGTGATACCACTGCTGCTTTATTTTTGCCTATATTTTTAAATAGTCACAAACAATTATCACAATTAGAAAAAAAAGATCAACCACAGGAAAATTCTTTAAAACCCTCTTTACCTAATTCGGAACTGTCCAAGTTTGGACAAACTTAGGGAAAAAACTCCCAGAAGAGCTTTCCAGGAAATAAGGGAAAAAAAAAAAATTTCACTCGGGGAAAAGTTGAAAAAACCTATTTATTAACACATACAAGAGAAACACTTCCTAGCACAGACCCAGGTGACAAAAAGTTTTCACTGAGAGAGAGAAACTTGGACGCTTTGATCTTCACTAGAAGGGCGAAATGCTTTTCTGGCCGGTGTCCAGCGGCAGGCCGCAGGGTTTTTCTGGAGCTGGTGCTGAATCCTCGGGGGTGAGGGGGAGAAGGGAGAGGGGGAGAGAGAGAAAGAAAAAAAAAACCAGCCGGAATAGCCAGCAAGCAAACCAGGCCACGAGCCACCACCACAGCAGCGATAGCCACCCGCAGCAGTAGCCAGAGCCAAACGCGCAGCTGCGCGAGCCACCCCCAAGCTAAGCCCGCGGCAAACCAAGGCCATTCCGCAGAGCAGAGCCCAGGCGGCCCCTCCCTCGGGAGCAGACAGCTTCATGGCCAAGGGGGGCAGGGTGAGGAGTCAGTCAAATTATCAACCCAGGACAGGAACCTCCTGTCCCTGAATTAAAAGAGGAATCAGAAATACCTCAAGAAACTACTAATACTAAAGATCCTCCGAAATACACAGAATTAGAATCTCCTGAACAATCTGCTACAAACTTACCATTGTACCCCTCTCTTTCAGTACTGCCGTCTGAGCACCCTAATTTAGAAAATCACCCTTCTTTAGTGCAAGGGGAAAAACCTGTAGTAAATTCTAATAATATGCCTTTTTCTTCCAATAATCCGTTCTTGCATCCAACTCCCATTTCTGCTCAATATTTTCCTGGCTATTTTAACCTATTTTTAAAAGGTGGTGTTTCTATACCGCCTTGTAATCTTTTTCTAACACCAGGACACAGAACAATGGAAGCTCCGGAAGTGCAGAGGCTGAGGGAGGGGGAGGGGAAGCACGTGTCTCAGTTACACAGACACAGCCTGCAGAGGCACAGAAACAATTAACCCCTAACTTACTGATTAACCCTGAATCTCATCAGGTTTTTGAAGCAGCACCAGTTGTTTATATAGGTAGAAAGAATGGTAAAAGAAGCTACCAACCATTACCATACCAAGATAAAAAAGAAATTTGCAAGGTACAAAGGGAATTTGGGAGGCAAAGTGAAATATTTAAGGGAATGATGAAAGCAACTTTTGCATCAAATGAACTAGTTCCACATGATTTAAAGGACCTTTTCAGGTGTTTGCTAACCCCAGCTGAATATGAATTATGGTTTAATATTTGGAAACGTTCTTTGAGCAGTCTTTAACAGAGCTTCACAAAAATCCTGAACATTCCAAAGATTCTGATGATAATGAAATTACATTAGATCATTCATGTGGGGAGGGAGAAATACATTGCCCTGAAAAGCAAACTCAATTATTGTCTAGATTTATTTTGGATAAAGTTTGTGAGGTAGCTGAACAGGCTTTTATCAAATTGCCAACAGTTGAAGTAACTACTAGTTATGTTAATATTAAACAATATTCTTCTGAGAATTTTTTGAGCTTTAAAGACCATTTGAAGACACAGGTGGAACGCCAGGTACAGAATCCAGCCATGCAGGCAGAACTGATTAAAGAATTAGCAGAGCAAAACGCCAATCAAGCCTGTCGGAGAGTTATCCTAAGATTGCCACTATACCCAGAACCAACCCTAGCACAGATGATTGAAGCCTGCACCCGAAAAGCAGCACTGTTCATTACTCCTGAGAGGATCCCAAGTCCAGCACCTCCTAAGCCTCCAGCACCTGAACTGTGATAGATAAGGAACCTTTTGTTCGCCTGACAGACCTTGAAAAAGATATCGCCTGGGCCTGTGGAGCCAAGATGTCGTAAATTGTTTTATTGCTTTGCTTTGCTTGCCAAGATGCTGTTAATTGTTTTGCTTTGCTAGCCAGACAGACCTTGAAAGTGAGGCCAAGATGTTGTTAATCGCTTTGCTTTACTTGCATAAATCACATATCGCTTTAAGTGCTAGTAAGTTTCCAAGAAACCGCCGGATCACCTTATAAGGAGGAGGGGGGTTAGCAAGACAAAACAGAGAAAGAGGCTCCTAACCTTCATCCCTCGACCACCAGAAGGCAGAAAAAGACCCCCTAGCAACTGGAAGAGCATGCGCAAAATTACTAAAGGAAGAACACGTAATCCGGAAAATGAACAACTTAAAAAAGACAAACTGAAAGGGGGGGGGGCGGCAGTTGGTGGAGCAAGCTCGGCTCGACTCCCTTGCCACCCAGCGCTGATCTTTACTTTTGCCTTCTGTAACCAATAAATTTTTCAATTTTGATTCAATCTTGCATGGTCCATTGCACTCATTTATAACAATTTGGTGCCGTGACTCGGATCGAGATTTTGGAGGGGCTCTCCGCCTGCAGAAAGGCGCGCCCCACCATTTTTGGTGGCCCCGGGGACGAAGGTCCTATCCCAACATCGACCTACAAACCTAAAAGTTAGGAAAGCAAAAGTAAAGGTAGGAGGGCCCAGTTGACCGCTTAAATTATGTGCACAAAATCCGGACGAAGACGCAGGACGCGTAAGTATAAAGGGATCCATTCAGGTGGGGTCGGGATCCTGGAGTACGACGACGTGGTGTGTGCGTGAGAGGGGAGCTGAGCTGGCAGCCACATTCCCCAAGCGAGTGTGGACCCTCAGTAGTGCGGTTCCCACTGGCCCACGAGGGCGAGTGCCACGAAACAGGGGAAGCAAAAGTGATTTTGGCGCGAGTGAAGGTACTCCGGAAGAATGGGGTAGGGGAAAAGTAAACCTCCTGCAGACGTTAAACTCCCACCCATACCTAGAGATAGTCCCTTGGGATTCCTGCTAGAGAATTGGGACCATTTTCCTGGGACGGGAGGGAAGGATAAGGCTAGGATGATACATTATTGTGTGGAAGTCTGGGGTGGGAAGGAGATTGCAAGAAAAGTGTTTTGGCCGATATTTGGGTCAACAGAGGATTGGGTAAAGCAGAGATTGAATATTTGGGTAAACACCAAAAAACCTGTTTGCTTAGAGGAAAGTGAATATGCAAAAATCTGGATAGCCCGTCCCGAGGTTTTTATCTTCAAATTGACCGAAAAATCAGAGGATGGCAAAAATAAGAAAAAGGGGGGTAGGAAAGAAGAAACTCTGATAGTACCCCCCCCCATATGTGCCCAGTGCACCTCCCCCAGAGGAAGATTCGGATTCTGATCATTCGGGCTATTCAGGACCAGTCACTAGAGGTAGATCTAGGAAACAACAAGAAAATTTATTCCCATTGAGAGAAATGCCCATGGGAGGCCCTCAGGCAGGAACAGGATTTATATCTGTACCCCTCAGTTCAGGGGATGCTAGGGAGTTTAAGAAAGAAATGGGACATTTATTAGAAGACCCACTGGGAGTTGCTGAAAGAGTAGATCAATTTTTGGGTCCTAATATGTACACCTGGGAGGAATTACAATCCATTTTGAACATCCTGTTTACTGCCGAAGAGAAAAATATGATTAGGAGGGAAGGGATGCGTATCTGGGACGCCCAGCACGCTCAGGGTCCTGCAGCGAACATCAAATGGCCCCTGCAGAATCCTCAATGGGATCACCAGAATCCTGCACATCGAACACACATGCAGGACTTAAGGACAATTATAGTTCAGGGAATTAGGGAATCAGTCCCGAGGGGCCAGAACATCAATAAGGCATTTAATGAAAGACAAAAGAAAGATGAAACCCCCACAGACTGGTTAGAGAGGTTGAGAAAAAATTTCCAGCTTTATTCAGGAATGGATCCAGATGGTCAAATGGGGCAGGCGGTGTTGAAGGTACATTTTGTGTCTAAATCTTGGGAAGATATAAGGAAAAAGATACAAAAGCTGGAAGATTGGCAGGATAGAGGCTTAGATGAGCTGTTGAGAGAGGCCCAAAAGGTGTATGTCCGGAGGGAACAAGAGAGCCACAAACGGCAGGTTAGAATGATTGTTGCTGCGGTACGTGAAAGTAAGAAACAAGATCGGAGGGAGACACAGAGGCGGCCAGTAAAAGAGTCTAGGGAGTCTGGGAATTCTAAGGAGAGACAGGATATCAAAGTGTGTTTTTATTGTGGGGAAAAAAAGACATTTCAAGAGAGAGTGTAGGGCCAGGATTCCGGATGAGAAGGAGTTCAAGACAGATTAGAGGGGTCAGGGGCTCTATCTCTTGGGGACCCGGAAACATCATAAGGAGCCCTTGATAAAACTAAAAGTGGGTCCCCACGGCCAGGAAATAGTTTTTCTGGTTGACACAGGCGCTGAGAGATCAACTATTCAGTTTTTGCCAAAATGATGTAGTTTATATAAAGAGACTGCCACGGTGGTAGGAGCAAAAGGAGAACCCTTTAAGGTGGGGGTTATTAAAAGGGTGACAGTTGAATCAGAGTCAAAAATTGGGTTAGGAGATTTCTTGTTAGTATCAGAATCTGAATATAATTTATTAGGAAGAGACATGATTATAGAACTAGGAATTAAAATAGAAGTAGTAGAGAAGGAACTACAAATTAAACTCTGTCCTCTTAGAGTAGAAGATGAAGAAAAAATAAACCCTGAAGTATGGTATAACCTGGGAAACGTAGGGCAGCTAAAAATAGCCCCATTTTCGGTGATTATTAAAAATCCAGAGGTCCTGGTAAAAATAAAACAATATCCCATATCTCCTGACGGCCGACGGGGATTGAAACCTGAGGTAGATAGATGGTTAAATAAGGGGCTGTTAGAACCATGTATGTCATCCTTCAACACACCAATACTCCCTGTGCACAAATCAGATGGCACTTATCGGTTAGTACACGATTTAAGAGAAATCAATAAACGCACAGTGGCTCGATTCCCCGTGGTGGCAAATCCATATACACTCTTAAGTAAATTGGGGCCTAATAACTTGTGGTATAGTGTCATAGATTTAAAGGATGCCTTTTGGGCTTGCCCTCTCGATGGGACAAGCCGGGATTACTTTGCATTCGAATGGGAGGACCCAGATACCGGAAGGAGGCAACAGTTGAGGTGGACAGTGTTACCCCAGGCGTTCACAGAATCTCCAAATTTGTTTGGACAGGCATTGGAACAAATCTTGCAGGATTATCAAACAGGACCGGGAGTAACCCTGATACAATATGTAGATGATATGCTTCTGGCGGGTGAATATGAGGAGGATGTGAGAAAAGAAAGTGTAAGGCTATTGAATTTCCTGGGAGTTAAGGGGTTGAAAGTTTCTAAAAATAAACTTCAGTTTGTAGATAACAAGGTAAAAAATTTGGGGCACTATTTAAAGAAGGGGGAGAAGAAAATAGACCCTGAAAGGATCCAAGCAATTATGTCACTACCTATTCCAAAGAACAAGAGACAAATTCGTCAAATTTTGGGACTTACTGGGTACTGTAGACAGTGGATTGAAAATTACAGCAGTAAGGCTAGATTTCTTTACCATAAATTAACACAGGAAGGGCTAGTAAAATGGAGTCAGGAGGACACAGAAAAACTTCAGAAATTAAAGGAAAGCTTAGTCCATGCCCCGGTCTTAAGCCTCCCAGATTTAAGGAGACCATTTTTCTTGTTTGTGAATATAGAACAGGGCATTGCGTTTGGGATACTTACCCAGGATTGGGCAGTGAAAAAGAAGCCCGTTGCATATTTATCAAAAATTTTAGATCCTGTGAGTAGGGTCTGGCCAATCTGTTTACAAATAGTCGCCGGATGTGCCCTATTGGTGGAAGAAGCTAGAAAAATCACCTTTAATGGTAATATTAAAGTAATGTCCCCTCACAACATCCAGAGTGTATTACAACAAAAAGCAGAGAAATGGATTTCAGATGCTAGACTTCTAAAGTATGAAGGAATTCTGGTAGAGGCACCCAATTTGACGTTAGAAACCACTACACTACAGAACCTGGCTGCATTTTTATACGGAGAGCCAGAGCATGAGTTCTTAGCCCATGACTGTATAGCTACAATAGAGGAGCAGACAAAGATTAGACCGGATTTGGAAGAAGAGGAGTTAGAAAGTGGTGAAAAACTTTTTGTGGATGGATCCTCCAAAATAATAGAGGGAAGGAGGAAATCAGGGTATGCAATAGTGCAAGGTCCAAACTTACTGGTGGTAGAGTCGGGTGCATTAGCTAAATCCTGGTCTGCCCAGGCATGCGAATTATATGCAATATTAAAAGCCTTAAAACTTCTTGAGGGGAAGGAAGGGACAATATACACTGATTCCAGATATGGATTTGGAGTAGTACATACATTTGGAAAGCTATGGGAAGAAAGGGGCCTCATTAACTCACAGGAGAAAGATTTGATACATCAGAAACTTATAGTTGAAATATTAAAAGCCCTGAGAGGGCCGAGGAAGTTAGCAGTGGTACATTTAAAGGGACACCAACGAGGAATGTATTTGAGAAGCAGGGGAAACAACGCTGCGGATCAGGAAGCAAAACGGGCAGCCCTAAAGGAGATGGTCCTAAAAGAAAAAGGGGGGCAAAGGGATGAGGGTGGAGTCGATAACAATGAAAATGCTGACACAATTTTTACGAATGAGGAAAAAGAGCAACTTAGAAGGATGGGGGTTACAGAGGAATCAGGAAAGTGGATATTAACAGATGGCCGAGAAGTGCTACCTAAAGCAGTAGCTCAAAGAATACTGTATAAGTTACATCAGAAAACTCATTGGGGAGCCCAGGGGCTAGTAGATCACTTTGCCACTAAATGCATGAGCATCGGACTCCACGATTTAGCTAAACATATCACAAAGGGATGTCCTGCCTGTTTGCGGGTAAATCGAAGTAACCTCAGAAAACTACCCCATGGGGGAAGGCCTCTAGCAAAGCGGCCCTTTGCAAATATCCAAGTGGATTTTACCGAATTGCCAAAGGTAGGAATGATTAAATATCTTTTGGTGGTAGTAGATCATCTTACTCACTATGTGGAAGCCTTCCCAACATCAAGACAAACTGCACGAACAGTAGTAAAAGTTTTACTAGAGAAGATGGTCCCCAGATATGGTGTACCAAAAACAATTGACTCTGATAAAGGGCCGCAGTTTACATCAAAGGTAACTCAAGATTTAGCAGAAGCATTAGGAATAAAATGGCAACATCATACTCCCTGGCATCCTCAGAGTTCAGGCCGAGTAGAAAGAATGAATGGGGAAATAAAGAAACAGTTCACTAAGTTGGTACTAGAAGCAAAGCTATCATGGGTTAAATGTGTTCCATTAGCCTTGCTAAATATTCGGACTCAACCCCGAGCAGATCTAGGGATTTCCCCATTCGAAATGTTATATGGTATGCCTTATAATTTAGAAAGGGCACAGACAAATCCAAACGTTAGTGAACGATACATTAACGAGTATATAGTAACCTTGATGAAATTCAGGAAACAGTTATGGGAAAAGGGAATGTTGGCTCAGAGACCACCGTTAAATCTTGTATTACATCAGGTTCAGCCCGGAGACTGGGTACTAGTCCGGAGTTGGAAGGAAAATCCGATAACACCTAAGTGGGAAGGACCTTACCAGGTGTTGCTGACAATGGACTCAGCGGTACGCACGGTAGAAAAAGGATGGACTCACGCAAGCCGGATCAAAGGACCAGTAAATCCGTCTAAATTCACCAACCATCCTGAGTGGGAGGTAAGAGGCACACCTGGGGATTTAAATCTAACACTGCAGAAGAAAGTGCAACCTTGAAAGACTTCATTCTTCTACTTCCTTTTGGGACATGACACCTATGCCGGTACCACATGGATGCTGAACCTTGGGATCCACAGTACTTTTCTTTCACAATAGAAAACAGAAAAACAGGGGTACCACTAGAAGGTGGGGAAAGTGTACTAAGTGCAGAGGTTAAACTCAGATGTAATGCTGAAAACTGCTGGGGAAATTGTAATCCGTTTGTATGCTTTGTCTGTTTAGTTTGTAAAGAGGAGTGGTGGGCCCATTGCCGCAACGGTTACATCCCTAGGGGGGTGTGCCACAATTGTTACTGGAGTCAAAGGAAGCTCACTTCTCAGGTCCTAGCCACCATAGTGGCTGCCGGAGGGCTTTCTGTGAGATCCGAAGAGTGGTGGGAGATTTTTTCAAAGGGGGTGAACCCTCAATTTTACTGCTACCACTCTAACGAACCTACCCCATTTGTAGCCAAAATTGTAGCTGCCCTGTGTAGGCGGTGGGTACTTGAACTCAGTTGTTATACTCTAATTAAGGCCCGCAAGTGGAGCAAGTATATTAAACGCATCAAAAAGCATGGGGCAAACACCCCTCCTGAAGAGTACTCTTGCTGCCGAGAAGATGGAACTCCCCATAGCTCGCTGCAACCGAGTTGATGGGCGAGGCAGAGGAGAAAATGTTTGTGGAGTGGGTCGCCCACGGGCACAAAGGAGACTAAAGGTGGGGACCCAAAGATGATGGAAGGGCAGATTACAGAAACAATGGGATAGTAATCACCACTGGCAGACAGGTTGCGGGCATTGGGGAAGCTACTACCTCCAGTTGGGAATAATTTGTTTAATGTCCCTAAAAGGAGTACATGCAAGTCACGAACCATTTAAATGGTCCCTTATAAAATGGGAAGGTCAGAGAGAAATTCAAACACAAACTACTTCGGGAAGTCCTAGCTTTAACATAACCCTGGATGACCTACTTGATAGGACAGGTTCTAGCCCCTCTAGTGTATTCTACATGTGTCCAGCATCTAACCCAGGGAGGTCATACTGTAACTACCCCGGAGAATTTTACTGTAGATATTGGGGCTGTGAAACGATTTCCCTAGGATGGTCGGTCCAAATCCAAGATAAGTACTTAAGAGTTGAAAGAGGTCCACATGGATGTAAAAAACCCTGGACAGATCCATCAGGGGTGGTAACTTATATCGGCACTTGCAAATGGGTCTATCTTAACGTCACGCAACCCCAAGACCCGGGATGGGTAGTAGGAAAATTCTGGGGAGTTAGAATATGGGAACCCGGGAAAGACCGAGGAGGACATATTGTTATAAAGAAGGAAATTATACCCCACGATCCTCAACCTTTTGGACCAAATCCTATAATGGCAGACGCAAAAGCCACAATAACGGATCAGAGTAACTTAGACAACATAACCCAAGAAAGTTTTACAGAGGCCAATAATGAATCACAGCTAATAAAGACAATGGCCGTGACACAACCCAGTAAAGGGCCCATGTGGAAGATCCTACAAGCCACCTTTAGGGTGTTAAATAGCACATACCCCAATTTAACTAAAGAGTGCTGGTTATGTTACAGTATTAATCCACCCTTTTATGAGTCCTTAGGTTCTGTAGCAGAATCTAAACGAATAAATGGGACCAATCCCTCCTTGTGCCTTTGGAAAAGGGGAAAAGAAAGCACCCCAGGGATATCGATTGCTCAGGTACATGGGAAGGGGAGGTGTATAGGCAACATACCTCGAGATAAAGACCACCTCTTTGGGGTAAAAATGGCTGTAACTGACTCCCGCAAACCGGCCCAATGGTTAATCCCTGCTGCAAACACCAAGTGGGTTTGTAACACATTAGGGGTAACCCCGTGTATATCAATACCTAATTTCAACGAAACATCCGAATACTGCATTCAGGTCATGATAGTTCCCCGAATCGTATACCACCCAAAGGACTATGTGTATAATCATCAAATCACTCCAGGACACCACCTGGTAAAACGGGAACCGTTTACAGCCCTTACAGTTGCTGTATTATTAACATTAGGAGGTGCTGGAGTAGGAACAGGAGTAGCTTCTTTAGTAAACCAACAGCAAGAATTTAAAAATCTTAGAGTCTCAGTGGATGAAGACCTAAGTAGAATAGAAAAAGCAATAGACGGTCTTGTAAAATCAGTAAGATCTCTTTCAGAAATTGTATTACAAAATAGGCGGGGATTAGACCTGTTATTTTTACAGCAAGGGGGATTGTGTGTAGCTTTACAAGAAGAATGTTGTACCTATGCGGACCACACTGGGGTAGTAATTGACACCATGGCTGAGCTCCGAAAACAACTGGAGCAACGTAAAAAGGATAGAGAGGCCCAACAAAGTTGGTGTGAATCTTGGTTTAACTATTCTCCCTGGTTAACAACTTTGTTGTCTACCATAGCAGGACCATTAATCTTGCTAATCTTAGGACTCACCTTTGGCCATTGCATATTTAACAAAATCTTTGGCATAGTAAAGAGTAGGTTAGAAGCAGCTCACCTCATGTTAATACGAGCAAAATATGAAACCTTAAATAGGGAAGAAACAGAAAACTATTTAAAATTAAGCAAAAGAGAATTACAAAGATTTAGCGAACAAAAGTAGAATATAGAAAAAGGGGGGATTGTGATAGATAAGGAACCTTTTGTTCGCCTGACAGACCTTGAAAAAGATATCGCCTGGGCCTGTGGAGCCAAGATGTCGTAAATTGTTTTATTGCTTTGCTTTGCTTGCCAAGAAGATGTTAATTGTTTAGCTTTGCTAGCCAGACAGACCTTGAGAGTTAATCACTTTGCTTTACTTGCATAAATCACATATCTAAGTGTTAGCAAGTTCCCAAGAAACCGCCGGATCACCCTATAAGGAGGAGGGGGGGTTAGCAAGACAAAACAGAGAAAGAGGCTCCTCACCTTCATCCCTCGACCACCAGAAGGCAGAAAAAGACCCCTAGCAACTGGAAGAGCATGCGCAAAATTACTAAAGGAAGAACACGTAATCCGGAAACCGAACAACTTAAAAGGGACGAACTGAAAGGGGGGGTTGCGGCAGTTGGTGGAGCGAGCTCGGCTCGATTCCCTTGCCGCCCAGCCCTGATCTTTACTTTTCCCTTCTGTAACCAATAAATTTTTCAATTTTGCTTCGATCTCGCATGGTCCATTGCACTCATTTATAACATGAACCACCACAGATGTAGAAGCCGCAGTTATCATCGGAGCAGCTGAAGAAGATCACCTCTTTCCAGTGCCAGCAGCAAGGACATTTTGCTAGGGACTGTCCTCAGAACAGGAAACAGAAAAAAATCAACAAACAAAAAAAACTAGAACTGAGGTGCGGGCCTGCCATAAACACCATAGAGTGCCAGGATAGAAATTCTGCAGGCTATACTGTAGCAAAAGCCTCTCTCTTAAAAGCAAGGGGGGAGGATGGGATGGACAATGTGGGTATAACAGATAATGTAAATGTTAAATGTTCTCCTAACAAAGTCAGGCAGTTCTGTGGCCATATTAGGCTACAGACTACCAAAGGGTTTCATTGCAGATCTGCTGAGTGGACCATCATTACAGTGGACATCTCGAGCCCTTTAATTGATATGAAGGTTTGCCACATGGAGAGTGAGTATTTTGTTGTGGGAGACACAGCACACACACCTTTAGTAATTGAAATAGCTCCTATGATCATGAAGGGGAAAATATCTGGTGTTATCATATTAGCTCGTTGTCCACAAGCACCTTTCTATTTTTGTGAGGGGCAAGTACTGGCCCAAGCTTTTCCTATTCCAGCAGATATCACAGCAGATGATAAGTCACCAAAGGTTTACTGGGTAGAGACAGTGAAGGAGGAAAAGCCTTCTCTAGCACGCAAGATGACACATGGTTCAAATCATCTACATGTGAAAAGTGTTCTGGATACAGGCTCTGATGTAACCATTATACCTGAAAAGATGTGGCCTTCACACTGGGAATTTCAACCTGTTGCAGGGCAAATTCAGGGTGTAGGAGGTATTAAATTGGCGCAAATATCAAAACGCATTGTACAAATTGAGGGACCGGACGGCAAATTGGCCAGTGTTCGTCCGTTTGTAATAGATTACAAGTGTCCCTTGTGGGGGAGGAATTCCATGTCACAATGGGGAGTTAAAATGATAATTCCAAAAACTCCCCAGGATTTTTAGAAGCGGCCACCGTGGAGTGCCGGGTCCGGAAGCTGACATGGCTAAGTGACACACCTATCTGGACAACACAGTGGCCGTTAAGAAAGGAAAAGTTACAGGCACTTCAAAAACTTGTAGATGAACAATTGGCAAAAAATCATATAGAAGAAACAACAAGCCCCTGGAATTCTCCAATTTTTGTAATAAAAAAAACAGGGACAGAAAAATGGAAATTAGTACATTACCTTAGGGAAATAAATAAAGTAATTCAAGACATGGGATCTCCTCAACCTGGGATGCCTTCTCCAACTATGTTACCTAGAGATTGGCAATTGGCAGTATTAGATATCAAAGATTGTTTTTTCCAAATCCCATTACACCCTGAAGATGCTCCCAGGTTTGCATTCTCAGTACCATCATTGAACAGAGAGGCTCCAATGAAGAGATACCACTGGAAGGTGCTTCCACAGGGCATGAAGTGTAGTCCTGCTATCTGTCAGTGGTATGTAGCTTCATTGTTGTCTCCGGTGCGGGCACAGAGAAGGGAAGCCATAATATTACATCACAAAAATGATGTGCTGGTGTGTGCTCCTGATAACTCCATCCTCCAACACACGCTTGACCTAGTAGTTAAAGTTTTAACCTCTGCTGGATTTCAATTACAGGATGACAAGGTTCAAAGAAGGCCACCTTGGAAGTATCTGGGCCTAGAGATCACTGCCAGGACCATTGTTCCACAGAAATTAGAAATTAATTGTAATCCTAAAATTCTAGCAGATCTTCACACTCTGTGTGGGTCGCTGAATTGGGTAAGACCTTGGTTAGGCCTCACTAATGAAGATTTAGAACCCCTTTTCAATTTATTGAAAGGGGAGAGATAGCTAGTTTCTCCTAGGGAACTGACACCTGAGGCAAAAGCTGCAATTGAAAAGGTACAGAAAGCTCTGTCTGAGAGGCAGGCTCACCACTATCAACCTGAACTGCCTTTCAAATTCATTGTTTTGGGAAAACTGCCACACTTACATGGTTTAATATTTCAGTGGATTGAGGGGCCGAGAGACTCACTCTTAATCATAGAATGGGTCTTCCTCTCCCACCAGTGATCCAAAACTATTACACAACCACAGGGGCTGATGGGTCAGTTGATTCAAAAAGCAAGGATGAGGCTGCGTGAGCTGCCTGGATCTGATTTCACATGCATACACCTGCCAGTTAAACTTTCTGGGGAGGGAAAGAATTCTCCTGAAAGGTTAACAAAAGAGATGTTTGAGCATTTGCTGCAGAGCAATGCCAGCCTCCAGATATCTCTGGACAGCTACAGTGGACAGATATCTGTTCGCAGCCCAGCTCATAAGTTGTTCAATGAGGAATTTCACCTCATACCTCGTGAAAAGAGGAGCAGGAGACCGCTCAGGGCACTCACAGTGTTCACAGATGCATCAGGGACCTCCCATAAGTCGGTGATGGCTTGGAGAAATCCCCAGACTCAGCATTGGGAAGCTGATGTTGAGTTTGTGGAGGGGTCATCCCAGATTGCAGAACTGGCTGCAGTTGTGAGAGCCTTCGAAAAGTTCTCAGAGCCTCTTAACCTGGTAACAGATTCGGCTTATGTTGCTGGGGTAGTGTCCAGAGCGGAGCAGGCAGTGCTCAAAGACATTGATAATGAGCAGCTCTTTAGGCTGCTGTCCAAACTAATCTATTTGGTTTCGCACAGAGAACATCCCTTCTATGTAATGCATGTGAGGTCACACATGGATTTGCCAGGTGAGATCACAGAAGGGAACCGTATGGCAGACACACTTGCAGCTCCAGCAGAAAAGGCATGCCTTCCTGACATCTTCCAACAGGCAAAGCTAAGCCACCAGCATTACCACCAGAATGTACCAGGTTTGGTCCGTCAATTCCAGCTAACACGGAGTCAGGCCAAGGCTATTGTAGCCACCTGTCCCAACTGCCAGCTCCAGGCCATGCCATCGCTGGGTATGGGGGTTAACCCCCGGGGCCTTGGTAGCTGTGAGGTGTGGCAAACAGACATCACACACATCCCTAGTTTTGGACGCCTCAAATATGTTCATGTGAGTATAGACACATATTCAGGTGCAGTTTATGCCTCTGCTCATGCAGGGGAAAAGGCTGCACATGCAAAACAACACCTAGTACAAGCCTTCTCAGTTTTGGGGATCCCTAGAGAAATAAAAACAGATAATGGCCCGGCATACACATCCAAGGAGTTCCTGGAATTCATCCAGCAGTGAGGAGTGAATCATAAGACAGGCATCCCACACTCCCCTACAGGCCAAGCTGTGATTGAGCACACACACCAGACACTCAAACAAGTTCTAGCTAGACAAAGCAGTTCAACTGTGTGGATGTCTCCCCAGCAAAAGCTCTGTAAAGCTTTGTTTACAATCAATTTCTTAAATTGTTCATTTGAAAATATGACTCCTCCAGTGGTTCGTCATTTTAACAGCAGTAAACAGTTTAAATTATCTCAGCATCCACCAGTCTTGATTAGGGACCCAGAAACATGGAAAACCAAAGGTCCCTATGAGCTAGTAACCTGGGGAAGAGGTTATGCATGTGTATCAACTCCCTCAGGACCTCGATGGATTCCCCAAAAGTGGGTAAAGCCTTTTGTCCCCAAAACTCCAGCTACAGCCGAAGGAGATGAGAAGCAAGTAACCATTGCTTCGAAAAGAAGACGCCGCAGAGGAAAAGGAAACAAAAACTTCATAAAGGAATACCCTCAAGCAGACAGAGACTTATAACATGTTTTAAAATGTTTGTTTTTCTTTTTAGAAAAAAGCTACCCTCCAGTTAACCCTGTGAAGAACCCCATCCAAGTTGTCTTCTTGTTAGCCTTGAACAGTTTCGCAGCTGCGTGGATCGTCTAATGTCCACGCTGCTCTGCGAGGTATGAAGCACCTAATTGGACAAGTGAAACAAGAATCAGAAGACTGGTTTAATGAACTGTTTAAGGGCTGGGGGTTTTCTGAGTGGTAAACTTCCATAGTCAAAACCATTATGTTTTTCGTTGTTATTCTTTTCCCTGTAGCTATGGCATTTGGGATCATACGTCATTTAATATTTAAGGCCATTAATGGTATCATTCCTTCTACCTCAGGGAACAATCATATAGAAATGACAAATATACAACAATCTAACTCTCCCACTTATCACAAATGGTGGTCAAAATAATAACTCGGACTAGAATTAGTTTAATATCATCCCCCTACTTAAAAAACAAAAAACGGGGAGATGTTGTAATTTGACAAATGAAGTAAAAGAAATTATTCCAACATACCCCTGCCATATCTTCTGGCTGGTCCCCAGTTTCCTGTCTTCCTTCCTGTCCTTTGACCTAATCCTGTGACCTTGTAGCCCACCTGGAGTTCCTGTATTATGATCCTATCCCCCTGTGTCCTTATCCCATTGGCTGCTAGCCAAAGCCACTCCCCATTCCCTCTCCTGAATACCTAGTTCCCAGAGGGAATCTCCCTCTTTCCTGCCATGCCATTGCCTTAGAATAAACCTGAGAACTGAAAGGGCCTCTTTTGTATCCTTTTCCATCCATGCTAAAATACTTTGTCTGATCTTAAGTAATTAGGAAAAAGACACAAAGTATCATTTTAGCAGCCGGGGGCCCCTAGCTTTACAGCGCATTTAAGCTCACTTGTAGTCATAGATAAAAGACAAACCCAGCTACAAGCGTTTTATATATATATGCCCAAGCTTAAATCCTAAAATAAGTTACTGTAATTCACCCAAAAAATATTATTGTGCTTATTGGGGCTGTAAAATAGTTGCCTCTGAATGGGAACCATGGGCAGGCAAAGATAAATACCTTCAAGTGGGATGAGGCCCCCCCAAGCTGCCAAAAACCTAAGCATTCATATAGTGGTAAAATACTTAAAAGTAGTAATTGTTATTTCATTATTTAAACATAACAAACCCACAAGACCCTGGGTAGGTAATTGCGAGGACTTGGGGAGTGCGGTTTTGGGAACCAAGAACCGATAGAGAAGGACTAATACTCATTAAAAAGCAGCCCTTGCCCCATAACTGTCAGGCCATAGGCCCGAACCCAATAATTAGGGAGGACAATTCACCTAAAGTAAATGACACCTTCACTAAAGGTAACAGCGCCCTGGCATCAGACAACGAGACCATAATACTCCCCACTGTAGACCCACAGCCAAACACTCTTTGAAGCCTTAAGTATGCCGCTTATCAAGTTCTTAATGCCACTAAGCCTGACTTTACTGAACACTGCTGGCTTTATTTTGATATTAACCCCCCCTTTTATGAAGCAATAGGAGTCACTAAAAAGGCTAGGCGGTCAAATGGAAGCAAACCCCCTCAATGTGATTGGAAAGGTACTCAAGCTCGAGGGATAACTTTAGCAGCAGTAACTGGAAAGGGGAGGTGCATCGAGAATGTCCCGAAAGATAAAGAACACCTGTGTGAGGTAATAACAAAAGCAAAGCAACTGAGAAAACCCACCAGCTGGTTAATCCCGGCCAGAAATACTAAATGGGTATGTTCAAAGGAGGGAATAACTCCTTGTGTTTCTCTCACCTTATTCAATGAAGCATCAAATTTTTGTGTACAGGTATTGATAGTCCCTAAAATTATATATCACCGAGACGAATATGCATATGATCTCCAAGACACTAAGGGACATCACTTGACAAAAAGGGAACCATTCACAGCCTTAACCGTGGCCACTTTAATGCTAATTGAAGGAGCAGGGGTAAGCACCCGGAGTAGCATCATTAGTAAAACAAAACCAAGAATTCAATTCCCTAAGGGTAGCTGTAGATGCAGACTTAGTCCACATTGAGCAATCCATAACTGCTCTAGAACAAGATGTTCGGTCACTATCAAAGGTAGTGTTACAAAACCGAAGGGATCTAGATCTAATCTTTTTACAAGGGGGATTGTGTGTTGCCTTAAGAGAAAAGTGTTGCGTGTATGCAAATAAAACAAACATTATAAGGGATTCAATAGCCAAGCTAAGAGAGGGGTTAAAGGGAAGGAAAAAAAAAAAAGGGAAGCCCACCAAAGCTGGTATGAAACTTGGCTTAATAATTCTCCTTGGCTCACTACCCTGTTGTCAACCATAGCAGGTCCAATCATTCTCCTAGTATTAGGATTAACTTTTGGCCCCTGCATCTTTAATAAAATCATAGAAATTGTAAAAAGACGACTAGAGGCAACACACCTGATGCTCATTCGAGCTAAATATGAGCACACACCTAGTGATCCAAAGGTAATTGAAACCCTTGCACTAAATCACAGAGAACTGAACTGTTTTAATGAACAAAAGGGTAAAAGAGAAAAGGAGGGATTGTGATACATTGTAAACACTTTGTTCATTAAACTCCTAGTAAGGAATAATGAATTTCAGCCGGAGGTAAGACGAGTATGGACTTTGACCACCTAGTTTCAATCACGAGCACAGTATACATAATTTATGCTAAAACTAGTGGCTGGATTGTTTAAACAGTTTTTAAGAATTTTCCCCTAAGCTAGAAGGACTAAACAAGAAAAGCACCCGGCGCCTCTTCCCTGCTGTGGCCACCAGAAGAAAAGATTATGACCCCCCCAGCAACGGGCCTCGTGGATGCAGAGTACTCCAAGGAAGGACACGTCAGCTGAATTAGAACTGTATAAAAAGACCATGGGGAAAAAGGGAAATTGCGCGCCGTTTGTGGAGCAGTGCCTCCCGGCCGCCCAGCGCTGTTTTGCTTACTGTCGCTTGCTAATAAACTCTAATTGATTAGAACTGACTTGATTCGGTTTTCATTCTCCGTCTATAACATGTCCCAGCTGGAAAAAGGATGGAGGAAGGGCTCCCCGCTCACCGTATGTGCCCTGGTGCACGGCTGTGTGCTCGGAGGTAGCAGACTGGACCGGAGAAGGTGGCAGGGCAGTGTCTGACAGCAGAGAACCTGGCTCCCGGCTTTGGGCTGGCACGCGGGCAGGAAACGAGCAGCCCCCGGACTGCCCCTCCGACCTGGCGAGCGAAAGAGAGAGACAGCCACCGCCCATCCCTTTGTCTTGAGCCATGAAGAGCTTGGGTGCTTGCCGGCAGGCTTTCTTAGCATAATAGTGGGAAAAATTCTCCAGAGAAAAGAAAAAAATGTAAGGGAACAAACCCCAACCCCCAACATCTACCCAGTGAACAAAGGTCCTTGAGCAAAAACAATCCCACAGATGGGTTTTCCCTTGGTTGAAACAGGACAAATCCAAACTGCCTTCCCTAACACATTTCTCATATGTGCCACTGGGACTTTATCCCCTTCTATGGGACATGGAGGTTTTGATTGGGCAAGGCAGCTTGATTGGTGGAGCCTCTAGTTTTAACTAACCTGGTGGCCTTCGCTAAACCTAGATCCCAATCTTTGAAGATCTGTCTTCTTCATGCCCTCTTGGTGGTCATGAATGTAAAACCGCAGGTTACCTTGTGGTATGGATCCTCTCTCTCAAGGAGGGGTGGGGGGTACTTGCTCCCGATAGCAGAGACTCTGGTCTGTACTGGCAGGGAATGGGCACATTTCCTCTCTAGTTTGCTCAAGTCTTTCAAATCTGTCCACAGTCTTGGACAGTCTTTCCACAGGTGAAGTGTAGGTCAGTAGGGAGGAAAAAAGATGATCTTCATATTGCCAGAGTGGGGTAGTCACCTAAAGCACTCTTCATTCTCCTCTTTTAATTGACACTAATGTCAGCCAGGTGGTGTATAGTAATGGTGCACTCTGTACAAACTTTTGCTACATGGTTTGTCTACACCGGATCTCTAGATCTCTAGGGGACTGTTCCTTATTTGAACCCCTATAGAGTACCTCCAGCACAGATAATTCTCTCAGGTACTGGATACACTGCTCCATGGTGTTCCACCTTCTTCGGGAAACTATTAGAGCATCCTTAAAAAGAGTACCTTATCCTCACACTTGACAGAAGTCAGCTGCAGAGGCTGAATTTCTGTCCTCTTCCCAATTCCCTTGTCAATGCCCACATCCTGGAAGAGGGATCTCAGGTGCTTGGCTTTGTTACCATCTAGTTTCTTATCATGGGCCATAATATCCCAGCATTGGAGAAACCAGGACACTAGGGCCTCACCCAACTGGTGGCTGAAATCTTTTCACACATCTCTCAGCTCACACTGGGATAGGAATCGGGTGATTATCTCTGGCCCTGCCTCTTCCTCCTGTTGTGAGGGCCTTGCTTCCTCTTCATCCCTCACTAGGCTAACTGATTTGGTCTTGGATTTTTTTTTCTGTATAGGGGCAACTGCTACCAGCACGGATTGTTCCTCTGGTTCAGTTCCAGTTTGAGTGGCCACTGTGGCAGTTGCTCTGCTTTCCTCCTCTTCCTGCTGAGAGTTCTGTCTAGTGATTATCAGTGTTCGATAAATAGTGGCCAGGGCCTAGCAGACTGCAGTAAGTTGTTCCTCTCTGGAGTTGCCACAGGATTGCCCTTGCAAATATTCTATCATTTTTAAGGGTCCTGTAGTTGTTCAGGGGTGTACTTCCAAACCAATGGAGCAGAGAATTTTATCAAAATCTAGCCCATTTTCTCCCACCTTCCATGGCAGTCATGACTATCCACCCTTGAGGTAGATCTCTGAATGATCTTCCTAGAAATCTCTTGACTTTAAACATAGTGCAGACCGCACTGAGGAAACCTGGCAGGCTTAGTAACAAGAGCATGCTTTCCTTAACATCCAATGGGAATTAAAAATTCTCAAAAGCTGTTGTAACAGGCCTGAAGAAAGAAAAGGGGATGAAAAGCAATGGAAAACTATCCTCCCCTGCTCCTCTAACAAGCTGAGCACAATTATTAATGGACTTCCAGAGGTTGCACCCAAGGTAAGGGTAGGAAAGCAACACTGAATGCACATCCCAAATTACCTCCATTGCTGTTGATATTATCATGTCATAAACTGATATCCCACAGTACAGCAACAAAGCAATCCTGAACTGGCTCCCTGCTCTGAAAAAGAGCATTGCAAAGAGCACATAGTGCATATTTGTGAGTATATACAGGGTTAGGTATCACAACTATGTGAACAGATCAAGCAACATTGTGACTGATGGCTCTGTACCTAATACAAGAAATGCTTAGATCAAATTTGTTTCCAACCTGCTCTGGGCAGATCTGTTATTTCAGCCCAACACAAAAGTGTACAAAAAAAAAAGAGAGCACAGAGCTCGATCTGACTGCAACCATGCCACCCAGACCACTCCCTTTGGTCGGGGCCAAAGCTACCCCAGTGCTCTGCTCCACTGGAAAGAAAGGCCCCAGAGAGTCCCTTTCTCCGAGCTGTGGCAATGACTTAAGATGGTTTTTGTAGCAGGACTCTGCCCTTGGAATGCAGCCAAACAACACAAAGAATGCCCTATTTTGCAAGCTATCAGTGATGGGCTGTGTTGGGGAAGTAATATCAAAATCATATGAATGCCTAGCAAGTAGTTCTGGAACAATAGATGAAATAGAGATGTTAGCAGTATTTGACATAGACACTGAAAATAGTTATGTTAAGGTTTGAGTTCTCTTCCTTTGTTTAGATAATACCAAATGCCACAAATACCAAAGAGCCAACAGACATCCTGCTTTATGTCTGCCAGGAAAAATCTCAAGATAAGGGTTATAGATAAGAAAGCCATAAAACATGGTAATTTAGGGAATCCTATAGGTTGCATGCAAATATTAAAAAATTAGTATATTGTATTAGATTGGTTATTGAAAATTGTAATATTTATTAGCGAAAAATACTTATTGTGTTGTAAAACGGAAAATCTCTCTCCTCCTCTCCTCCTCTCCTCTCCTCTCTTCTCTTTTCCTCTTCTCCTCTCTTCTCTCATCTCTCCCTTGCTCTAACCTCTCTTATACCCACGCCCTATAATAAAATACTAACCTGAACAACATAATATATTAAGCTTTGAGTCTGTCCTGCGACCGCCGACAACAAAACCCCCACAGGCTGAGTGGGGATGTCCGTGCTGTTTTGTTGTTGAATTATTCTAAAAGCAGTCTGGCACATCATCCTCAAATTAACATCCTGATAATGAGGCAAAGATTTGGTAGATAAGCTGCCAAGCTGACCTGGAGACATATGACTGACAGTCATATCACATTGCACTATAAAAGTCCAGTCCACTTTCATAAGGTAGGTTCTTCTAACATATTCCTTCTTGGAGTGTGTGTATGAAGTTTCCTCCCTTAAAGGATGGATACCCCTTCAAGGATACTCCTCAAGGTTGAGTGAAAAAGATCTCCCCACGAGTGTTGTTGGTATGGTGAGTTACATCAATCTCTACTTAATAATTGTTTCTTTTTGATAGCTTTAATATAATTGCTTCAATATATTTGCTTTGATATAATGCACTATACTATACTATACTAGTAGTTTTAGCTTTTATACTGTGTTGTAAATAATTCTGATTAATATCTTTTGTCTAATCATTAGTCATAATAAATAATTCATTTAATATAAATATATCTGATTTGCCATCTTTAATCCTGCGGAACAAAGTTATTTAAATGACTGACAAAATCTGGGGCTAAGACTGGATTCAGCCACACCCAGACTCCTCTCTGAGAAGGAGTTTAGAAACCAAGGGGGTCCTTTCTGCAACTCGTGACTCAGTGGTAAGGTTTCTTTAATAAACTTTGAAGCTCTCACTCTCACCCCGGCAACGCCCATATAGCTCCAGGCTCCGCCCCCTCACTGCTACTGCAAAAAATTAACCCTGTCCTTGTCCAAAACCAGGACGAACATCTATAACACAACCCATGAAAGAAACTGCAAATCATCAACTCTTCCTCCGCTTCAGCAGGAAGGAGAGGGAAGCTATGATTTAGTATTTCTAAGCACTTAAAGCCAAATTGATGCTTGAAATGCACATTTGCTAAGGTTTAATGACATGGAATCAGTGTAGTAGCATTTAAATTGGCCATTTTGTCCAAATAAAAGTGCTCCAAACAGAATACAGTTTCTGCTGGAAACTAAAGGGTGTTTTGGCTGTGTTGATTGGGATGTATTTTCATACTCAGCAGAAGTATAGCAGAACTACTACGTAAAACTAGTCAGTCGTTATTCAGTTTGCAGCTTCTATTATAGTGCACACTGGCTATCAGTAGTCACAGCCTAAAATATTTTACCTAACTAAAAAAATAACTTGAACACCGTGTAATCAAATCTTCTCTCAGATATCACTGAGTTGATGTTCTGCTTATGCAAGAATAAAGGAAGGTACAAATGAAAGTGTGATATATGATATGATGTAATTCGTGTAATGTTGTAAATTAATGTAGAATAAGCAATGTTTGTACGAATAAAATAACAAAAAATTTGAAAACCAAAAGCTGCGGAGGGAGGAACGGGGATTGCTTAATTGCAACACTGTAACTGTCAACAAAAGCTGAAGAGCTAGGATTAGCAAGACAATAGACGTAGCCACGGCGGAGATGGCTTTGTCCAGGGAACACCGAAACGATGAGAGCCCGATAAGCACCCACGATTAACATAACCAGAGCCATGGGGAAAATACATCTGAATGCCAGTTTCCAGTAAACCAAGACCTGCAAGTTACATCTGAATACCATCTTCCCGAAAACCAGAACTAGCTTTTATCAGAATTCATCGTATCCCAGAATATGGTTTTGTCCAGCCCAACACAGTGAAAGAAAACGAAGCACGAAAAAAGACAAAGACCTCCGCTCTGAGCTAAAAAAACTGTATAAAAACTGGGCTGACCAAGGTAGTTGTGTGACCATTGGGGGATCTGATATAATAGAGATCAGATCAGAGTGTGTTCACCCGGCGCCAACACCGGGCACGGCGCTGTCCCTTTTTTGATTGTGTCTATCGAGCACCGTATTTCGGTAGCAGAATAAATATCGCTTATTTTAATCATATTTAAGTCGGCTTGATCTCGTTTTTATCTATAGCAAAAGGACAGAGAAACAATACCTACAGGTGTATTCAGTTTGCATGACCAGGTTTTGGTAGTGGGAGGGGGCTTCTCCTGTGAGAAGCTGCTGGAATTTTCCCCTATGTCCAACAGAGCCAGCTGGCTCCAAGACAGACCCACCACTGGCCAAGGCTGAGCCAATCAGAGATGGTGGTAGAACCTCTGTGATAGCATATTTAAGAAGGGAAAAAAAATACAACAACTTCAGCCAGAAGAGAGGAGTGAGACTATGTGAAAGAAACACCTATGTAGACCAATGCATCAGTGCAGAAGGAGGGGCAGGAGGTGCTCCAGGTACTGGAGCTGTTTCCCCTGAAACCTATGGTGAAGATCATGGTGAGGCAGCTGTGCCCCTGCAGCCCATGGAGGTGCACAGTGGAGCAGAGATCCACCTGCAGCCTGTGAAGGGCCCCATGCTGGTGCAGGTGAATGCCCAAAGAAGGCTGTGACCCTGTGGGAAACTGGCACTGGAGTAGGATTCTGACAGGACCTGTGTACCTATGAAGAGAGGAGCTCACACTGGAGCAGGCTTGCTGGCAGGACTTGTGACCCTATGGGGGACCCAGGCTGGAGCAGCCTGTTCCTGAAGGACTGCATCCCATGGAAAGAACCCATGCTGGAGCAGGGGAAGAATGTGGAGTCCTCACTCTGAGGAGGAAGGATTGGCAGAAACCCATGTAGGATGAACTGACTGCAATCCCTGTTCCTTGTCCCCTGTGCCATTCAGGGAGAAGGAGGTAGAGAACTTGTGAGTAAAGTCCTGGAAGAAGGGAGGGGTGGGGGAAGGTGTTCTTAAGATTTGGTTTTATTTCTCATCATCCTACTCTGATTTGATTGGTAATAAATTAAAGTAATTTTGTAAGGTTGAGTCTGTTTTGCCCATGGCAGTAATTACTTAGTGATCGCTCCCTGTCCTTATCTCTACCCATTAACCCTTTGTTATATTTTCATTTTTCCCCTGTCCAGCTGTGGGAGTGATAGAGCAGCTTTGGTGGGTGCCTTGCATCCAACCAAGGTCAAACCAACTCAACAGGAAAACTCACTTCTGCCAAATTCATTTTAAAAGGAATTTACAGGTACATTTTTGGAGGCAAAACAAGTATGCAATCATTCCTGGGGAAGTTATATAAGGAGAAATCATGAACTCTCTTTTCTCCAGGAAATGCCTCTGGAAGGTTCACAAAATCTCATGCCTGTCTGCTACATCAGACACTTATCACCCTACAGTACCAATTGCAAGCATAAGTAGGAGTGGATTTATGCTTATCTGAATCAAAAGAAGCAGCATAAGTAAAAATTGCCCTCATTTATCTTAAATAATATCAGGAAAAGAACCAACAATACACAGTGCCTTTTAGAATTGTGTTATATGCCATTTCACTTTAACTGAGACTGACATTCAGTCTTTTAGTGGTTTGAGTTTCTTTATTTCTATCATTAAAAGAAATAAAAAATCAAATATATACCGTAAATATCCGGATCCACAATTAGGCCACTACCTGTGCATGGAAAAAGAAAAGAAGAAGAAAAAAAACAAAAAAAAAAAAAACCCGAAAAAAAAAAAAAAACCAAAAAACCAGAAAGAAAAGCCCTTATAAATAGATCGCAAACACTAGAAGAATAAGAACTTCTTTAGGATATTTTTAAGAGCTTGCATGGTATTTGCAAGAGCATTGGTCAATACCTACACAATTTCAAATATATATTGCATTGTAATTTACAATTATTTTAGAGCTATTCCAAATATTAACACTTTGCTTTGTGTGAAAGAGATAATGCACAAGGCATTTGTTCTAGTAAAAGCAGGCATATTTACCAAATGGGTAAAATTCTGCTCTCTGCTGCTAATGTCTATCTGGAATAAATGCACCAGTAATTGTTCTCATTGAAAATCAATGGCAAAATTCTCCATGACATTATGCAGAAGCAGACTTCAGTGGGAGTTACAACAACTGACTTTTACCTGGTCATAAAATTTGCAGTTAAATCACTGAGAGCAAACTGGTTTAGAGCTGCAGCATTGTGACAAATTAAAGGCTAGAGGATGCTGTTAAGAAGATGCTCCCAAGAAGCCAGCTGCACACCTGATCCACAGACAGAACTCTTACTGAAAATAATAGGATTTCCTATATGCAAAGAGATTTCCTATATGAAAAGAAACCAGACAAGCCAGATTGCACAAGCAAAGTGGATACCTCTCTAGTACATAGCTGTCTAAATTTTACTAGTTCCAGTTTGCAGCTTATTCCAATTATTGCACATATGTAAGGCTAAGTACGTGTAAGAATAACAGACACTGAAGTTAGTATACTATTAGTCTATTCGTGCTTTGAAAGATACTTGTGTTAGTATAGAACCATAGAATATCCTGAGTTGTCAAAGACCCATAAGAATCATCAAAGTCCAACATAATTCAACATGCCCATTCATCCTGGTCTATAATGTATTTATAGCATGCCTTATGTATGGTTTTGTTGTTGTTGGTAATAAAATTAATAGTTAGAACCTTTAAAAGTGACTCAAACTTCAAAAAGCATAATTCCATTTATAGTAGCATAGATTAATTTCATAGCACTGACATTACACTGGCATAAAGTCACTGTGTAGTATGACAAGAACACAGTTATTTCTGCTTACTTCAATCTCATGAGAATATGCACTGAAAATATGAGTTGCAACCTATTTGCAAAATGACAGCAGACAATAAGGTTCATTTTTAAATGCATTTGATGATATTCCAATACCCAGAGATATAAAGAGGCCCCATGAGAATGGTCATGTCAATCTGCAGAAATTAATAACAAGTTAAGGAAGTGTGTGCTACTATCTGTCCTCAAGCAAGTTCAGAGCAGGGTTTTTTGTCCATAAACCTTTGTGGATTCAGTTTTTCCAGCATAAAACATTCAGCTGATGAAAGAACCAGTTTACTTTCTATATGAGTCTTACTTTTCATAATCTGAAGAAAAAAAAAAAACAAACGAAATTCCTAGGCCTTTAGTTTGGAGTTAAATGACAACATTTTTATTACTCTCTGCTGAAAATGGGATTACAGAATCACATTGGTTTAACCTGTAATTCCTGCTAGGGGTATATAAAACAGGAAGTCATCTATTCCATTCAAATGCCTTTTATATAACTAAATACTTCACTTGAAATAAAGTTGAAAAAATCAAGAAGTCAGACCAACCCCAAATTTATATCGAGTATTCCACACATAAAAACATCATCAAAATGTTGGTTGAATCTATTTCAATGCAAACGTTTACCACAGTAATTTTACGTGTTTGCATGCAATTATTTTAATGCAAAGAACGGCATTGTTGTTTGGTCCCTGTTAGAAGAGGGTGTTGTGCAAATAAAATATTACAGACATATCCTATTCATTCATCTTTATAAACTGCTTCAACTACATTTGGTTTGCTTGCTTCTGTCTTTATAAAGTTGACATTTTCAAAATAAAGCAGAAGCAAAAGACTTGTGCAACACAGCCACATGTTAGTCAAACCAAGGTTGAGGAGGCTAACTAGATAAATCATTTCTCCTGCTCTTAATTTTTAAGACTGGTTTGTTGGATCCCCACATACAAACTGATTTTTAATTCAGTTACTTCCAGGCTATATGTAGCCCAGTTTGAACACAACACAGATTATTTTGGAGACTTGTAATGCATATGTTTATAAAAAGGAAAGAACAAATAAATAATGGTGTCTTTATAATTGGGAGGATATATTTAATTTAAAAGGCCACAACTGGAAAATTTTCAGCTTACAGGGGACAAGCATAAAAAAAGAACATTAAAGGAGAAAACCAATAAATTAATATAAATGTATTAGAGGAACTGCTATTCTCTTAAAATGAAGCCAGATTCACATTCAATCATCAGAGCGTAAGAGAACATCCACTGTATGCAGAATATCTATATGGTTAACTGCTTAATTGTAGTATTAAAGGATGCCAGTAGCTGAAACCATGACCTGTTTCTGTAATTGGTCTATTTAAGGAAGGCCTGTAGAGAAAAAAGAAGAGAGGAGCTACTAAGATCAGGAGGAGAAAATAGAGCCTGATTACATCAGCTCTTCACCTTATCTTTCTATGGGTGGGAAAGAAAAAGACTTGTCATCTCTCTCCCTGTAGCAGGCTGGGTAGATAGGAACAAATGTTAAATACAAATCATATTTTTAATCATATATTTACTGTCTGTAGCCTGCAATGTAGGAGAGGGAATTTAAATATGCAAATTTTTTTTTTATCACATAACATTGGCACTGCATATTGTTCTTTCAAAAAAGAAGGAGGCTATTCCTATCCTATGGTTAAAAAGCCAAAGATACACACATGCTCATATTTTCAGATATGATTCTGAAATTATTTGCACAAAGCTACACCTATATTTCCACTCAGGGTCCACTCAGTTTTTTTCACATACAGCAATGCCTTCATATTCTTACAATCACTTCAAATACAGTTTTGAAGATGTGGGAAAAGATCAAACCAAAATGTAAATTTATTACTTACAGTAGTCACTTCAGTTCAGTGAATTAGTCCACCTTGAGACTGCTCACATAAGCATTTAGGAGATTTGACAGGGAGTCTTTAAAGCAGCATAAAATGCATGCATTGGAAGATAACCATCCTGAGCACAGGCATTCCTAGTCATGTAGATTCCCTACCTCCACCAAAATGAATG
Organism: Luscinia megarhynchos; assembly: GCA_034336665.1. Classification (NCBI taxonomy): domain Eukaryota; kingdom Metazoa; phylum Chordata; class Aves; order Passeriformes; family Muscicapidae; genus Luscinia; species Luscinia megarhynchos. The sequence goes on from JAPFBE010000521.1 coordinate 28,216, forward strand.
GGAATTGGATGTTTAAATGCATGTATGGACCTGAGAGCTGGTCCACCCTGCCTCTGTGATACTTGTTTTCTGTCCAGCTCCCTCTAATGTCCTACACAATATATTATTATAATCTCACGGGACTGCATTAGTGATTTCACATCAATACGCTAGATGCTACATTGGCATATTCACTGTGTGCTTGGATACACTTCATACTTGTACTTGTACATAGTGTAGAAAACTTGCAGTGACTGAACTGGTACTCAGTGCTTTCCAGGATCAGAACTGAAGCTAAAGAAAACACTTCAGAAACAGCAATCTTTTACTAGCCTTAACTGACACTGAGCATGGTTACTCAAAGGGAGGATTTAAAGAGCACTAGCATGGTCTCCCCTGAAAAGCAATAAAAAAGAAGAAAACGTTTTTTAAAAATTATTGGTTTGCAACTAATCTTGAAGACATTCATTCAGAGAAAAAAAAAAAAAGGTGTAAGAAGCTTCCTCCAAAATAGCTAATCTGGCTAAGAGCACTGTTTCCACATTTTTGCCAATTTGCAATTGATAAAACAAAAAAAGTTTTGCTCACCATCTCCAGGCACTGACATGAAATGAGCATTAATCTGTTTTTCATCCTCTCCATACTCATTCTTTGCTAGTAAGGTATAAGCACCGTTGTTCAGATGGGTAGGGTTGTCCAGCTGAAGGCAGCCGTGGTATTCACTTTGATTGATAACATGTATTTTAGTGCAGATGTATTCAGACTCATTCAGTATAGCTCCTTCATAGAACCACTGCAATGTGGGCTTAGGTTTCCCCTTCACAGGGAATGGAATACACCAGTGGTGGTCCGCAGTTGGAGATTCAATAAATGTGATATTTGGTGCAACTGAATTGGGGAAAAAAGAGCGAAGAACATCAGAATATCCCCAAAGTACTTTTTTTCCCTCTGGTTATCAGTGCTAAAACATACTACTTGAAGGAATTGTACCTATTTAGAAGATACACAGAAAGCCCACATGTTCTGCCTTGGGTACTGTGCTCACAACAAAAATGAAGCATTCTTTAGAAAAAAACAAAACAAAGTAGTTTCAGGCAAAGTGTGAACCCACATTAAATCACTTGGCAAGGTGTGGAAAATTCAGTTACCAGATCACTGCAAAGGAAGATAGGGAAATTCCAGCTTTAGTGTGTTGAAAAAATCACACAGAGGAGTGCTGAAGGAACAAAACAGTATTAAAAATATTTAAGATTCAGCAAAAAGCAAGTACACTGGAAATATATTCAGCAAGGAATCTAAAATTTCAGGTGACTTCTTGTAATGGTTTTGAAATCAAAACCAGTGAGAAACTCCCTGTCAGAAGTACAATTAATTGGGAAAAATAGTGAAAAAATAAAATAACATGCAATAGTACAAAAGAAAAAAACACTGACAGAGTCAGAATACAACCTGACACCCAGCTTAGTTAGGGTGGCAGTAGCAGTCCGGGTGAAGTGGTCTTCTCGGAGCAGTGATCATGTAGAAATCCTGGCAGCGATCCTGTTAGCTCTTGTCCTCTGGAGACCAGTGGGTAAGGGCTGCTTTGGTGTTCCAAATCTCAATTTTTATCTAGGTAATAAAGGCTTAGCTCCTCCTCCTGGGTGGAGCATCTCACAATGGGATGATGCAATTTCATCAGTCATGCAATGGGACTCAATGGCCCATTAACAGAAGATATGTTCCTGGAGGAAGGGTGGGTCATGGGAAAGATAAAGAACATTGTCCCACCTGGTTTTAACAGATGGCCCATTAGCAGAGGATATCTCCCACAGAGATAAGAATCACTGCCCCACCTGGTTTCAGCAGATGGTGATAGAATGCATACCTTTGGGCATATCTTTACATTGTAACCTAGTACATAATCCACCCCTTATTCTATTGCCATCTACATCATACCCAAACCAATACCCTCTTACAGATATAGATAAAATACAGAATGAAACCTTAAACACAGTTCTCACTTAAAATTAGGTCTCCTTCTGGTACACAATGGGTTTCTCCATCTTTTGGCATTACCCACCAAGTGTAACCAGGTCCTTGAGCAAAAACAAGTCCACGGAGGAGTTTGCCTTTGCCCACAGCGGGATTAATCCAAACAGTCTTTCCTAAAATACCTTTCATGTGTACCACAGGAACTTTATCTGCGTCCACTGTGTGCAGGGGTTCAGAATGGGCAGGACCAGCTTGATTGATTGACCCTTGAGTGTTGACCATCCAGGTGGCTTTTGCTAAGTTCATGTCCCAATTTCTGAAGGTTACCCCACCAAGTGCCTTCAGGGTAGTTTTAAGGAGTCCATTGCACCATTAAACTTTCCCTGCAGCTGGTGCGTGGTAAGGGATATGATATATCCATTCAATACCATGTTCTCTGGACCAGGTGTTGATAAATCCGTTCTTGAAATGGGTCCCATTGTCAGACTTGATTCTCTCAGGTGTACCATGTCTCCACAGGACTTGCTTTTCTGGATCAAAGATGGTGTTCTGGGAAGTAGCATGCGACACAGGGTAGGTCTCCAACCATCAAGTGGTGGCTTCCACGATGGTCAGCACGTAGTGCTTGCCTTGACAGGTTTGGGGAAGGGTGATGTAGTCAATTTGCCAGGTTTCCCCATACCTATACTGTGACCATCGTCCACCGTACAACAAAGGCTTCACCTACTTGGCCTGTTTGATTGCAGCGCAGGTCTCACAGTTGTGGATGACCTTTGAGATGTTGTCCATAGTAAGGTCCACCCCTCGGTCATGGGCCCAACTGTAGAGAATGTTACTCCCCCTAAAATCTATCCCTGGAATTCCATCCCATAATTACTGAATGCTTAGCAACCAACTTTCCATCCCCCTTATCGAAAACCCTGTTATCTTTTTGGATTTCTATTGGCTCTTAAAGCCAACAAGTTATTGGTCCTTTTTTACTTAAGAATTTTAAAATAATTGGTTAGTTTAAAAGCTGTCGTTTTATTGGTAGAAAATTCAATCCTCTGTAAACCTATAAAAAGTCGTTTGTTATCCGATATATTCAGACTTCGCTGTACTCCCCTTTGAAGAAGTAAAGCTATCTTCAGAACCACGTTGTCTCAACCTTTCTGTACTCCGCTAGTGGGTAGCTGTAAGCCCAACAGCCCAGTTCCAGAGAAATCTGGGCCTGAAGCTGTTAGGCTTGGGGTTGGAAAGCTCCAACCCAGAAAAACAGCTACACCCATCGGTATGTTGCATCTCCCCCCTGATGACCGGAGGCATCATGGGCCCAATGAGCTAAGAACGAATCTCCCTTGTGCTGCCAGTCTAGATCCACCTGTGATACTTTTACCTTGGCAGCTTGGTCCACCTGCTTGTTGTTGTGATGCTTTTCATTAGCCTGACTCTTGGGTACATGCGCATCCACATGTCGAACCTTCATGGTCAGTCTCTCTACTTCGGTGGCAAGGTCCTGCCAAATCTCAGCTGCCTAGATGGGTTTCCCTATGCGCTGCCAGTTGGCCTTTTTCCAGCAATACAGCCATCCCCAGAGAGCACTGGCTACCATCCATGAGTCAGTGTAGAGATAGAGCCTCAGCCACTTCTCTGGTTCAGCAATATCCAAAGCCAGCTCGACGACCTTAAGCTCTGTGACCTGACTTGATCCACCTTGTCCCTTAGTAGCTTGTGCAACTTGTCATGTGGGGGTCCATACTGCAACTTTTCATTTCTGGTTAGTGCCTACAATTCGGCAGGAGCCATCAGTGAAGAGAGCATATAATATTTCAGGCTCCAGGAGCTCATTATAAGGTGGGGCTTCCTTGGCACGTGCCAATTGCTTCTCTTCTTCTTCAGAAAATAATCCAAAAGTCTCGCCTTCAGGCCAGTTTGTAATTATTTCCAGAATCCCAGGGAAATTCGGATTTCCATTACGGGCGTGCTTAGTGATGAGTGCAATCCACTTGCTCCATGTGGTGTCAGTGTTGTGATGTGTGGAAAGAACCTTTCCCTTGAACATCCATCCCATTACCGGCAGTGGGGTGCCAGAAGCAGCTGTATTTCAGTGCCAATTACTTCTGAGGCCACTTGAACTCCTTCGTAGGCAGCCACAATTTCCTTCTCTGTGAGAGTGCGTTGGCTTCAGACCCTTTGTAGCTTCAGCTCCAGAATCCCAGTAGTCAACCCTGAGTCTCACCAGGCACCTTCTGCTAAAGGCTCCAGGACAGACCATGGTTCCCGGCTGCAGAGTAGAGCACATTCTTTACCTCTGGTGCTGTCCTGACTGGGCCAAGGGCTACTGCATGAGAGATCTCCTGATTGATCTGGGCAAAGGCTTGTTGCTGTTCAAGGACCCAGTGGAAATCATTCTTCTTGCTGGTTGGTGGAGACATAGCGGTGATCTTGTTGATTACCTCTGTTGGGATCTGACAACAACCATCTTGCCGCTTGGCACCTAGAAACTGAATTTCTTTAGCTGGTCCCTTAACCTTACTTCACTTAATGACAAAACCAGCTTTCAGCAGAATCTGGATAATCTTCTCTTCTTTCTTGAAGACTTCCCCTGCTGTGCTCCCCCATACAATGATGTCATCAATATACTGTAAATGTTCTCGAGTCTCTCTTTTTTCCAGTGCAGCCTGGATTAGTCCATGGCAGATGGTGGGACTGTGCTTCCCCCCTGGGGCAGTCGGTTCCAGGTGTACTGCACTCCCCTCCAGGTGAAGGCAAACTGGGGCCTGCACTCTGCTGCCAAAGGAATGGAGAAGAAGGCATTGACAAAATCCATGGTCGTGTACCACTTTGCTCCCTTGGACTCCAGTTCGTACTGAAGCTCCAACATGTCTGGCACGGCAGAGCTCAGTGGTGGTGTGACCTCATTCAGGCCACGGTAATCCACCATCAGTCTCCATTCTCCACTGGACTTAAGCACTAGCTATATAGGGCTGCTGAAGTCTGAACAAGCCTTGCTGACCATCCCTTGACTCTCCAGTTTACAAATCATCTCATGAATGAGAATCACAGAGCTGTGGACACCACTGAAGGCCCAGGCAGGATTTGCTAGGCATTTTTTAGGTTCTGAGCTCTTTTTCTCTTTCTCATGCTGGGAAACCCTTTCCCAGGCTGAGACAGTTTCTCAGCTCCGTCCTGAGCCTTTCCCAGGATGATAATTTTCGGGAAAAACAGAAAGGAATTAATAACAAAGATTAAGCATCTGGTGTTGATAGAGAAACAGTTCTCGTGCTATGTGACAGGACATGTTTTCTTCTATTGTCCAATGGTCTGCTGTCCTGTTCGAGACTTGTGAACCACACTATAAATATGGTTCTGACTTTCAATAAAATGCTTATTTAGCCTCAAAGCTCAAGAAGTCTTTGCCGTTATTATACGCGACTCCTAGCGTATACTGCGACACAGAGCCTCTGTCAGTATAGTATTGCTGACGGTGTACTGTTGCTGTGGCGATTGGTACCTGTTGTTCTTCAGCTCTCAGCAGTCCCACAGCAGAGGGGTCGTCTGAGAGACCAGGCAAGGTATTCAGTTTTCTGATGTCTTCTGCCTCTACATCAGCAATCCCAAAAGCCCAATGATATCCTTTTGGGTCTTTAAAATATCCATTTCTGAGATAGTCTATGCCGAGGATGCATGGAGCCAGTGGGCCAGTCACGATGGGGTGTTTCTGCTACCTGTTTCCAGTTAAACTCACTTTGGCCTCCAATACAGTCAGCTGCTAGGATTCTCCAGTTACCCCAGAAATAGAAATGGATTCTGCTCCTACATACCTTGATGGCATCAGGGCACATTGGGGGCCGGTGTAAACCAAAGCCTTATATTTTCCTGGGTCAGATGTGCCTGGCCGTCGGATCCACACAGTCCAATAGATCCGATTGTCCCTCTCCTCTACCTGGCTATAGGCGGAGCCCCTCTATTCCGGGTCTTGGCACACGTTGCTCTCTTCCTGTAAATAGGTTTCTGTGGTCCCTTCAAGAGGATCAGTCATATCATCATTCTGATACTATCTGGAGTTTGGTGCACAAGTGACTGGAGCAGCATTGACTCTAGATCAGCTTCTTATGTTAAGTGTCCCTCTTTTCAGTTCATGTACCCGGGCTGCTAAGGAGGAGGTGGGTTTCCCATCCCACTTCCTCTTGTCTTCTTCATGCTTCTGAAGGAAAAAACAGAGGTTACCTCGTGGAGTCTATCCTCTCTCTCTGGCTTGGGAACGCCAGCTCCTAATGGCAGACACTCTTGTTGGTTCTGGAGAGATGTGGTAGTTTTCTTCCTTAATGTCCTGGGGTGACGTCTCAGGGCTCTGTATCCCCAAATCGTGTGTGGAGGGTTTGTTTTGTCTAGCCTGGCAAGCTCTGCCCCCTGGCTGCTCGCTGCTTAGCTGCTCGCTGCTTAGCTTGCATGCTTGCATTTTTTCCGCCCCGCTGCTTCTGCGCTTTTTCTGCCACTTTTGCTTTACTTTTCCTTCCCTTATTAGCTAGGAACACCTGATCCTGGGAGGCCTGAACATCAAGGAACCCTGGACGCTGCGCCATCGTGACAAGAAATACGCGTTTCGCCCCCCCCTCAGCATCAGAGACGATCTGAGATTGTACACCTACTCAGAACAGTGACAAATTCTTTTGGCATTCCTGTTTGGTTTTTTCCCTTGTGTTGGGGGGTGTTCTTTTGTGTGTTTGTTAAAATAAACAAGTTTTTTCCACTTTTCTTTCCCTCGGAGGAAGTTCTTCCTGAACCTGGTTGTGGGAGAGGGGAGGAGTTCTGGGGGTTTGTTTTCCTAGGGGGACTCCTTTGGAAGATATCTCTCGTAATTTTGTCCGAAACCAGGACACTTAAGTTTTTTAGTTTCTGATGGCCCTCTTCAATCAAGCTCCAGACTTGCTCAACTAGCCTTCTTTCCACAGAAAAGACATGGGTACGAAGTGGGGTGGTGACAGTGTTCTCGTAAATTCTTAGTTTATTGACCAAGGTGCCTACCATGTCCTCACCTTCCCCCCATTGCAGTGTTGCCAGGTAATGGGAGTACATCTCTGGTCCAAGCCGTGTGAATCTCAACCATATTTGCAATGTGCACCAGATGCAATCTGGGCTCTTAGGAAATCTCTTGATTTCTGAGAAAATGATCTCCAGCACAGTCAATTCCCTCAGGCATGGGATACCATGTTACATTGTGCTCCATTTTCCTTGGTGTACCTGGAGGTCTTCTTTAAAAAAGTACTTGTCCTTCACACTTGTCAGCAGTCGCCTCCAAAGGCTGAGAGTTTCTTGGGTTCTCCCAATCCCCTGGTCAACGACCACATCCCGGGACAGCGATCCCAGTTGCCTGGCCTCACTTCCATCCAGAATGGTGCCATTGGCTGCAGCGTCCCAGATGCAGAGCAGCCAGATCAGGATGGACTCGTTTTTCTCGTGGGTGAATTCCCTCCACAGGTCACGCAGCACACCCACGGATAGAGAGCGAATTATGATTTCTGGCTCTTTCTCTTCCACTGGGTGCAAAGGTCCTGCCACATCCTCGTCAGTCACTATCTGGACTGATTTGCTCTTTGACTTCTTCTTCTGAATGGGAGCAACTGCTGCTGGTCTAGGTTGTTCTGCTTCGGTGACGGTTTTTGTGGAGATACTGATGGCGCTTTTGGTTCTTTTCTCCTCTGTGACTGTCTGCGTAGACACTGATGCTGTTGCTTTGCATTTGGTTCTTTTCTTCTCTGTGACATTCTGAGGGGCCATGGATGCTATTGCTTTGCTTTTTTTTCCTCTTCCTCAAGAATACGCTGCATTACACCATGTAGTATTTTGCTCCTAAGCATGTTGCAGGCTGTGCAAAGACGACAAAGCAGAGCTAACAACAACATTATGCTGTCCTTGCCATCCAGAAGGAACTCAGCATTTCCAAAAACTGCTGTGTCAGGCCTGAAAGGCTGGAAAAAAATAATTGTTAACCCCTCCCCCCTGGGGCTGGGTATGACTGTGGAGGCCCCAGATGTAGCAACCTAGACTAGGACAAGCAAAGTTGAGTATATATTCTGAATGATATTCATTGCCTCGGAGGTTATCATGCAATAGATGTAATAGACCAATGAATCAATCTTTATGCCATACCCTGGTCTACACAGGAGCATTACAACTGGCAGATAGTTCCCCGTATGGAAAAATATAGAGAGCTAGATATAAGACCCATGTAAGCATGTTGAGCATCATAGCAAATAGGTGGCTTCTACAATACAAAATTTTAATTCTGACTTTTGTAAGTACCTCCTGCCCCAATTTGGGTGCCAAAAATATGCTATAGTTTTGAAATCAAAACCAGTGAGAAACTCCAAGTGAGAAGTACAATTAATTGGGAAAAATAGTGAAAAAATAAAATAACATGCAATAGTACAAAAGAAAAAAACACTGACAGAGTCAGAATACAACCTGACACCCGGCTTAGTTAGGGTGGCAGTAGCAGTCCGGGTGAAGTGGCCTTCTCGGAGCAGTGATCCTGTAGAAATCCTGGCAGTGATCCTGGTAGCTCTTGTCCTCTGGAGACCAGTGGGTAAGGGCTGCTTTGGTGTTCCAAATCTCAATTTTTATCTAGGTAAGAAAGGCTTAGCTCCTCCTCCTGGGTGGAGCATCTCACAATGGGATGATGTAATTTCATCAGTCATGCAATGGGACTCAATGGCCCATTAACAGAAGATATGTTCCTGGAGGAAGGGTGGGTCGTGGGAAAGATAAAGAACATTGTCCCACCTGGTTTTAACAGATGGCCCATTAGCAGAGGATATCTCCCACAGAGATAAGAATCACTGCCCCACCTGGTTTCAGCAGATGGTGATAGAATGCATACCTTTGGGCATATCTTTACATTGTAACCTAGGCCACTTTTTTAAAAGAAACAAAGCAAGAACAGCTCATTTAATTCCTTGCATTTTTCTATCAGGCATTGACCATTTTCTGCTATATATTTTCTCATTCTTTGTTCAAACATGCTAAATGCCTCAAGTTTTCAGACTTCTGTTTCCCTCAGGAGACTATTCCAACACCTTGCATGTTATTTCGCTGTTAGGAAATTTTCCTTGATATTTTTTCTTAACTGCATCGAATTTAATCTTAGAACACTCCTGATCTCAAAATCTTGGTTACACTGTTCAAACATTTCTAGTTTATGTCTCTTTCTATGGCTATTACATATTTAATTCCCATCTACAAAACATTTTAAGTGATTCTAGAGTGATTTCTCAAGTTTGCTGTCATGAGCACATGCTGAAAAAATGTCCACCTACAGTGTTCCATTCCCATCTTCAGTTAAGCAGAGCATTGCAACTTGTGAAAACATATTTCACAGAAAATGAATTCAGGTTGGAATCTCAGGTCTAAGAAGCTAATGCTTGTCTACTACATGTCCTTTCCCCCTTCCTTGGCCCTGACAAATAATTATTCAAAGCTATGAAAAATAAATTTACATCTGACAGAACAAATTATGCAAGTGTGCCAATTTTTGAACAAAGCAATTGTCAGTTTAGTTTTTCTTAAAAATTAACACTTGTAGTTTATTATAAATAATTTCTATTACTTGATGCATGCACGTTTCTTAATTCCTAAGATAGTATGTATGTATATGCAGACCATTACAAACCTGTTCACACCAACAGTATCTCTGAGTATTTGGGGTTTCAGACATTTACTTACAGATTGCTCAGACTGGAAGGAACATAGCATTTAAAAACACAATTTTTGCCAAGAAGTCAGAGCCAAAAAAGGTAACACATAACAACTGGTTATTGGGCTATTCCCATAATGAACTGCAATAGATAGTTCACATGCCTAAAGTGTGTTTCTGTTTCAACAACCTGTGTGTCCAACAAATATTGATACCCAAAATAGCTATCTCAAATATGGTTTATTCTGCTTATGTACAGAATACTGTGAGCTCAGCAGAGACTTGGTCCTCTCCCACAATATTCTCTGCTATGCAAGAAATCCACAGTCCGTTGTCCACAGATGAAATGTTCTTTATGGTTAGTGAGGCAGGATTCTTACTTGTGTCACTCTACAAATGATTAAAAAATATGAATGTGCTAAATATGGCATAAAGAAACAATGAAAACAGGGGGAACCCTTGGCCACAGTTCAACAACATTTTCCATTTTTCCTTCCTTTTAGCTGTATCAAATTGTAAATAATCAAAGCATTACTTTGGTATCTTATCCAAACAGATGCAAAACACCTGCAGAACAAATTGTAATCATTGGTAGGGATGGATTCAAAGCTCCAAAAACTCATTCATTTTTCTACTATGCCATTTTCTGTTTCACCCTTCTTTTGACCTCTCTTTCCCTCTACATAAATGTTTTTTTCTGCATCCATTCCCTTGCTTATCCCTCTTTTCAGTTTCTTTATTGATTTCTATGGTCCACTGTTAATGTCTTTAATCTTTTTATTCCCTCTTCTATTCTGTTCAGTCCTCACTTTACTCTTCTTTTTATCTCTTTCATTTACACTTAACCTGACATCTTTTCTACTACTGCCTTCTGAGCTCTACTGCACCTTGACAATATCTTGCCTCTCCTCCTTAGCCAAATGTCTCTTAAAAGCTTCTTGCTATCGTGGAACCTTCCACAAGAAAATATGTTCCTTCTACTAACTTAACTACTGCCCAAGTGCTGCTTTGCTGTGCTTGAGCACAGGTTAATTGAGGTAAGAATTATGATTTACAGAAAGTTCCATGCATTAAATGCTATATTAAATACACAGCAATGCTACACTGCATAAAGTAATTTGCAAAAAAAAAAAAAAAAGTTACAAAATGAAGGGAAAAAGCAATTACAATGATTTTTTAAATTATACCAGCTAGCAAAGCGAGATATTAAAGTCTCTGTTATCTCAAATGAGGTCCTTAAAATGACAGCCAAATAATTACTATTTCCATACTTCAATTTTTTCATAAAATGCAAGATTATTAAAAAGGAAAGTGCTGGGGTTGGATTTTTCCCTTCCTCTCTGACTGCGGAATTTTTTCCCATTGACATGCTAAGGAGCACTGATGGCTAGGTCCTTGAGACCTTGAGATGGGGGGAGGGAGACCCTCCCTGTTTCTTTGGGAGTTTCTCTCAGAGGGCAGGGGCAGGGGGAGGAGGGCAGGAGGGGAAAGGGGTAGCACGGTGAGATTCAAAGCAGGTAGAGGAGGATGGGGAAGCAGTTGTTCACTCTTTTGCTTTTGACTTCGGAGGAGAAATGTTGTTGCTACACCCCCGACCATCCCAATGCCAGGAGCTGCCTCTTTTGTTGCTGGACCCAGCACCCCTGCTTGGACATCGTCCTGCTTCAACTTGCTGTTTTCCGAGTGTCCCGCCTCTCCTCCATCTCCTCCCATCTGGAACACAGCCACCATCAACCCCAGCACTCCTGCAGCTGCATGGGGACCATCGCATCTGCCCCTGTCCACTGGGAAGCTGCCAGCACTCACTGCCGGTGGTGAGGGCTACTGCACCACAGTGGAAAGTGCTCATGGCCAAGAGAACTGTTACTGGGTTCCTGTTGTGTTTGTTGTTAATTTCATAATTGTTGCGTTGTGCTAAAACGATGCTTTGTCTTTCCCTAATTACTTATGATAAGACAATGTATCTTTTAGCATGGATGGAAAAGGATTACAAAAGAGGTTCTTCCTTATGTCAGCTTTATTCTATGGCGATGGCGTGGCCCGATGAAGGAAGGAGGAAAGAGGAAGATCCCTCCTGGGACCTCCGTCTTCAGGAGAGGGAATGGGGAGTGGCTTTGGCTAGCAGCCAATGGGATAAGGATACAGGGGGATAGGGTCAGAATACAGGAACTCCCGGTAGGGTGCAATGTCACAGGGAAAGGTCACAGGAAGGGGGACATGAACCGGGAGCTAGCCAGAAGATGGCCAGGTTTGTTGATTCATTCCTTATATCTCATTTATTGAATTACAATATCTCCCCGTTTTTTGTTTTTTATGTAGGGGGGGGTGATATTAAACTAATTCTAGTCCGAATTTATTATTTTGACCACCATTTGTGACAAATGGGAGAATCAGATAGTTTTAGATTTGTCATTTCTATATGATTGTTCCCTGAGGTAGAAGGAATGATAGCACTAATGGCCTTAAACATTAAATGACTTATGATTCCAAATGCCATTGCTACAAAGCAAAGAATAACAATGAACATAATGGTTTTGACTCTGGAAGCCCCCACCCAGAAAATCCCCAGCCCTTAGACAGTTTATTAAACCAGTCTTCTGATTCTTGTTTCACTTGTTAAGGCTAACAAGAAGACAACTTGGATGGGGCTCCACACAGGGTTAACTGGAGGGTAGCTTTTTCTAAAAAGAAAAACAAACATTTTAAAACATGTTATAAGTCTCTGAGGGTATTTCTTTTTCTTTGCGGCGTCTTCTTTTTGAAGCAATGCTTACTTGCTTCTCATCTTCTTCTGCTGTAGCTGGGGTTTTAGGGAGAAAAGGTTTTACCCACTTTTGGGGAATCCATCGAGGTCCTGAGGGAGTTGATACACATGCATAACCTCTTCCCCAGGTTACTAGCTCATAGGGACCTTTGGTTTTCCATGTTTCTGAGTCCCTAATCAAGACTGGTGGATGCTGAGATAATTTGAACTGTTTACTGCTGTTAAAATGACGAGCCACTGGAGGAGTCATATTTTCAAATGAACAATTTAAGAAATTGATTGTAAACAAAGCTTTACAGAGCTTTTGCTGGGGAGCCATCCACACAGTTGAACTGCTTTGTCTGGCTAAAACTTTTTTGAGTGTCTGGTGTGTGCGCTCAATCACAGCTTGGCCTGTAGGGGAGTGTGGGATGCCTGTCTTATGATTCACTCCCCACTGCTGGATTAATTCCAGGAACTCCTTGGATGTATATGCTGGGCCATTGTCTGTTTTTACTTCTCTAGGGATCCCCAAAACTGAGAAGGCTTGTACTAGGTGTTGTTTTGCATGTACAGCCTTTTCCCCTGCATGAGCGGAAGCATAAACTGCACCTGAATATGTGTCTATACTCACATGGACATATTTGAGGCGTCCAAAACTAGGAATGTGTGTGATATCTGTTTGCCACACCTCACAGCTGCCAAGGCCCCGGGGGTTAACCCCAATACCCAGCGATGGCATGGCCTGGAGCTGGCAGCTGGGACAGGTGGCTACTATAGCCCTGGCCTGACTCCGTGTTAGCTGGAATTGACGGACCAAACCTGGTACATTCTGGTGGTAATGCTGGTGGCTCAGCTTTGCCTGTTGGAAGATGTCAGGGAGGCATGCCTTTTCTGCTGGAGCTGCAAGTGTGTCTGCCATACGGTTCCCTTCTGTGATCTCACCTGGCAAATCCATGTGTGACCTCACATGCATTACATAGAAGGGATGTTCTCTGTGCGAAACCAAATAGATTAGTTTGGACAGCAGCCTAAAGAGCTGCTCATTATCAATGTCTTTGAGCACTGCCTGCTCCGCTCTGGACACTACCCCAGCAACATAAGCCGAATCTGTTACCAGGTTAAGAGGCTCTGAGAACTTTTTGAAGGCTCTCACAACTGCAGCCAGTTCTGCAATCTGGGGTGACCCGTCCACAAACTCCACATCAGCTTCCCAATGCTGAGTCTGGGGATTTCTCCAAGTCATCACCGACTTATGGGAGGCCCCCGATGCATCTGTGAACACTGTGAGTGCCTCGAGCGGTCTCCTGCTCCTCTTTTCACGAGGTATGAGGTGAAATTCCTCATTGAACAACTTATGAGCTGGGCTGTGAACAGATATCTGTCCACTGTAGCTGTCCAGAGATATCTGGAGGCTGGCATTGCTCTGCAGCAAATGCTCAAACATCTCTTTTGTTAACCTTTCAGGAGAATTCTTTCCCTCCCCAGAAAGTTTAACTGGCAGGTGTATGCATGTGAAATCAGACCCAGACAGCTCACGCAGCCTCATCCTTGCTTTTTGAATCAGCTGACCCATTACCTCCTGTGGTTGTGTAATAGTTTTGGATCTTTGGTGGGAGAGGAAGACCCATTCTATGATTAAGAGTGAGTCTCTCTGCCCCTCAATCCACTGGAATATTAAACCATGTAAATGTGGCAGTTTTCCCAAAACAATGAATTTGAAAGGCAGTTCAGGGTGATAGCGGTGTGCCTGCCTTTCAGACAGAGCTTTCTGTACCTTTTCAATTGCAGCTTTTGCCTCAGGTGTCAGTTCCCTAGGAGAAACCAGCTCTCTCTCCCCTTTCAATAAATTGAAAAGGGGTTTTAAGTCCTTATTAGTGAGGCCTAACCATGGTCTTACCCAATTCAGAGATCCACACAGGGAGTGGAGATCTGCTAAAGTTTTAGGATTACAATTAATTTCTAATTTCTGTGGAACAATGGTCCTGGCAGTGATCTCTAGGCCCAGATACTTCCAAGGTGGCCTTCTTTGAACCTTGTCATCCTGTAATTGAAATCCAGCAGAGGTTAAAACTTTAACGACTAGGTCAAGCGTGTCTTGGAGAGTGGAGTTATCAGGAGCACACACCAGCACATCATTTTTGTGATGTAATATTATGGCTTCCCTTCTCTGTGCCCGCACCGGAGACAACAATGAAGCTACATACCACTGGCAGATAGCAGGACTACACTTCATGCCCTGTGGAAGCACTTTCCAGTGGTATCTCTTCATTGGAGCCTCTCTGTTCAATGATGGTACTGAGAATGCAAACCTGGGAGCATCTTCAGGGTGTAATGGGATATGGAAAAAACAATCTTTGATATCTATAACTGCCAATTGCCAAACTCTAGGTAACATAGTTGGAGAAGGCATCCCAGGTTGAGGAGATCCCATGTCTTGAATTACTTTATTTATTCCCCTAAGAGCATGTAATAATCTCCATTTGTCTGTTTTTGGGTTTTTTATTACAAAAATTGGAGAATTCCAGGGGCTTGTTGTCTCTTCTATATGATTTTTCGCCAATTGTTCATCTACAAGTTTTTGAAGTGCCTGTAACTTTTCCTTTCTTAACGGCCACTGTGTAGTCCAGATAGGTGTGTCACTTAGCCATGTCATCTTCTGGACCCGGCACTCCACGGTGGCCGCTTCTAAAAATCCTGGGGAGTTTTTGGAATTATCATTTTAACTCCCCATTGTGACATGGAATCTCTTCCCCATAGGGGACACTTATAATCTATTACAAACGGACGAACACTGGCCAATTTGCCGTCCGGTCCCTCAATTTGTACAATGCTTTTTGATATTTGCGCCAATTTAATACCTCCTTTACCCTGAATTTGCCCTGCAACAGGTTGAAATTCCCAGTGTGAAGGCCACATCTTTTCAGGTATTATGGTTACATCAGAACCTGTATCCAAAACACCCTTCACATGTAGATGGTCTGTTCCATGTGTCATGTTGCATGCTAGAGAAGGCTTTTCCTCCTTCACTGTCTCTGCCCAGTAAACCTCTGGTGACTTATTATCTGCTGTGATATTTGCTGGAATAGGAAAAGCTTGGGCCAGTACTTGCCCCTCACCCAAATAGAAAGGTGCTTGTGGACAACGAGCTAATATGATAACACCAGATATTTTCCCCTTAATGATCATAGGAGCTATTTCAATTTCTGAAGGTGTGTGTGCTGTGTCTCCCACAACAAAATACTCACTCTCCATGTGGCAAACTGTCATATCAATTAAAGGACTCGAGATGTCCACTGTAATGATGGTCCACTCAGCGGATCTGCAATGAAAACCTTTGGTAGTTTGTAGCCTAATATGGCCACAGAACTGCCTGACTTTGTTAGGAGAACATTTAACATTTACATTATCTGTCATACCCATATTGTCCATCCCATCCTCCCCCCTTGCTTTTAAAGAGAGGCTTTTGCTACAGTATAGCCTGCAGAATTTATAATGCACGCCCA
>JAPFBE010000522.1:0-42500 GCA_034336665.1 Luscinia megarhynchos
AAGGGTAGACCTGGTGTCGCCTGCCGTGCGGCTTAAAGGGAGTGAGACCTGGTGTCATGACTGCATTTCCAGCTTAAGGGGTAGACCTGAGTGTCGCCGGCATTCCCTTAAGGGTAGACCTGGTGTCCGCCGGCATTCCGCTTAAGGGGGTGAGACCTGGTGTCCGCCGTGCATTCCGATTAAAGGGGTAGACCTGGTGTCGCTGGCATTCCCGCTTAAAGGGGTAGACCTGGTGTCGCCAGCATTCCCGCTTAAAGGGGTGAGACCTGGTGTCCGCCGGCATTAGCGTTAAGGGGTAGACCTGGTGTCGCCCTGCATTCCCGCTTAAGGGGTGAGACCTGGTCGCCATGGCATTCCCGCTTAAAGGGGTAGACCTGGTGTCCGCCTGCGTCCGGCAAGGGGTGAATACGTCCGCCGGCATTTCCGGCAAGGGGTAGACCACCAGGTGTCATGGCATTGTGATTAAGGGGTAGACCTGGTGTCGCCCGGCATTCCGGCAAGGGGTGAACCTGGTGTCATGCCATTCGCGATTAAGAGGGTGGAACCTGGTGTCCGCCTGCATTCCCTTAACGCTTCTCGGGTCTCCCCGCCTCGCCTGGCCGGGCCGGGGAGCAGCTCGCCTCGCTTCCACCTGTCCTAGTACACTGGGTGAGTACGGGAATGCCGGACAAAGCCCGGGAGAGTCCTTGCCGTGCATTGGCGGTGCGGTTCCTGAGCCGGCACGGCCGCCCGCGCGTCGCCCTTTCCGCCTACGGACACAGGCACCGCACAGCCTGCGGGGAGGCGGCCCGTAACCTCGTCTCCCATAATACGGACAAGCGGGGGCCCAGGGCGGCCGACGAGCACAAGAGAACGAAGCCTAGGTGACCGGGGTGGCGCAGCGGAGCACGCCGCCTCCTACGATGAGGCAGCGGAGGCAGCCGAAAACAGCGACCCTTAGCGCACTTCCGAGGGACACCAGGGTCTACCCAGCCAGCGGGGTAGACCTGGTGTCCTCGCTGTCCAGCAAGGGGGTAGACCTGGTGTCCGCCGGCATTCCCGATTAAGGGGGTAGACCTGGTGTCCGCCTGCATTCGCGATTAAAGGGGGTAGACCTGGTGTCCGCCGGCATTCGCGATTAAAGGGGGTAGACCTGGTGTCGCCCTGCATTCCCGGCTTAAGGGGTAGACCTGGTGTCCGCCTGCATTCCGCTTAAGGGGTAGACCTGGTGTCCGCCGGCATTCCCAGCGATTAGGGGTAGACCTGGTGTCCGCCGGCATTCGCGATTAAAGGGGTAGACCTGGTGTCCGCCTGCATTCCCGCTTAAGGGGGTAGACCTGGTGTCCGCCGGCATTCCCGCTTAAGGGGTAGACCTGGTGTCGCCGGCATTCCCGCTTAAGGGGTAGACCTGGTGTCCGCCGGCATTCCCGCTTAAGGGGTAGACCTGGTGTCCGCCCGGCATTCCCGCTTAAAGGGGTAGACCTGGTGTCGCCTGCATTCCGCTTAAAGGGGGTAGACCTGGTGTCCGCCGGCATTCCCGCTTAAGGGGGTAGACCTGGTGTCCGCCGGCATTCGCGTTAAGGGGGTAGACCTGGTGTCCGCCGGCATTCCCGATTAAGGGGGTAGACCTGGTGTCCGCCGGCATTCGCGATTAAAGGGGGTAGACCTGGTGTCGCCCGGCATTCCCGCTTAAGGGGTAGACCTGGTGTCCGCCGGCATTCCCGCTTAAAGGGGTAGACCTGGTGTCCGCCTGCATTCCCGCTTAAGGGGTAGACCTGGTGTCCGCCGGCATTCCCGCTTAAGGGGTAGACCTGGTGTCATACCATTCGCGTTAAGGGGTAGACCTGGTGTCCGCCGGCATTCCAGCTTAAAGGGGTAGACCTGGTGTCCGCCTGCATTCGGCGCTTAAGGGGGTAGACCTGGTGTCCGCCTGCATTCGCGATTAAAGGGGTAGACCTGGTGTCGCCCGGCATTCCCGCTTAAGGGGTAGACCTGGTGTCGCCTGCATTCCCGCGTTAAGGGGTAGACCTGGTGTCCGCCCGGCATTCCGGCAAAGGGGTAGACCTGGTGTCGCCT
Source organism: Luscinia megarhynchos (assembly GCA_034336665.1). Taxonomy (NCBI): domain Eukaryota; kingdom Metazoa; phylum Chordata; class Aves; order Passeriformes; family Muscicapidae; genus Luscinia; species Luscinia megarhynchos. Next base: position 2,056 of record JAPFBE010000522.1, read on the forward strand.
GCATTCCCGCTTAAAGGGGTAGACCTGGTGTCGCCGGCATTCCCGCTTAAGGGGTAGACCTGGTGTCGCCGGCATTCCCGCTTAAGGGGTAGACCTGGTGTCCGCCTGCATTCCGGCAAGGGGTAGACCTGGTGTCCGGCTGCATTCAGCGATTAAAGGGGTAGACCTGGTGTCCGCCTGCATTCCCGCTTAAGGGGTAGACCTGGTGTCCGGCCGGCATTCCCGCTTAAAGGGGTAGACCTGGTGTCCGCCTGCATTCGCGCTTAAGGGGGTAGACCTGGTGTCGCCGTCATTCCCGCTTAAAGGGGTAGACCTGGTGTCGCCCGGCATTCGCGATTAAGGGGGTAGACCTGGTGTCGCCTGCATTCCCGCTTAAAGGGGTAGACCTGGTGTCGCCCGGCATTCCCGCTTAAGGGGTAGACCTGGTGTCGCCTGCATTCAGCAAGGGGTAGACCTGGTGTCGCCGGCATTCCAGCGTTAAGGGGGTAGACCTGGTGTCGCCTGCATTCAGCGATTAAGGGGGTAGACCTGGTGTCGCCTGGCATTCCGGCAAGGGGTAGACCTGGTGTCCGCGGCATTCAGCGATTAAGGGGTAGACCTGGTGTCGCCTGCATTCCCGCTTAAGGGGGTAGACCTGGTGTCGCCCGGCATTCCGCTTAAAGGGGTAGACCTGGTGTCCGCCGGCATTCCCGCGTTAAGGGGTAGACCTGGTGTCGCCGGCATTCCCGCTTAAAGGGGTAGACCTGGTGTCGCCCGGCATTCCCGCTTAAGGGGGTAGACCTGGTGTCGCCCGGCATTCCCGCTTAAGGGGTAGACCTGGTGTCGCCGGCATTCCCGCTTAAGGGGTAGACCTGGTGTCGCCCTGCATTCCCGCTAAGGGGTAGACCTGGTGTCCGCCGGCATTCCCGCTTAAAGGGGGTAGACCTGGTGTCCGCCTGGCATTCCAGCTTAAGGGGTAGACCTGGTGTCCGCCCGGCATTCCCGCTTAAAGGGGTAGACCTGGTGTCATGCATTCCAGCAAGGGGGTAGACCTGGTGTCGCCCGGCATTCGCGTTAAAGGGGTAGACCTGGTGTCGCCCATGCATTCCGGCTTAAGGGGGTAGACCTGGTGTCCGCCCGGCATTCCAGCAAGGGGGTAGACCTGGTGTCATGCATTCGCGATTAAGGGGGTAGACCTGGTGTCCGCCTGCATTCCCGCTTAAGGGGTAGACCTGGTGTCCGCCGGCATTCCAGCAAGGGGGTAGACCTGGTGTCCGCCCTGCATTCCCGCTTAAGGGGTAGACCTGGTGTCGCCCTGCATTCCCGATTAAAGGGGTAGACCTGGTGTCCGCCTGGCATTCGCGATTAAAGGGGTAGACCTGGTGTCGCCTGCATTCCAGCAAGGGGTAGACCTGGTGTCGCCCTGCATTCCCGCTTAAAGGGGTAGACCTGGTGTCGCCTGCATTCAGCAAGGGGGTAGACCTGGTGTCGCCTGCATTCGCGATTAAAGGGGTAGACCTGGTGTCGCCTGCATTCCAGCTTAAAGGGGGTAGACCTGGTGTCGCCCGGCATTCCGGCAAGGGGTAGACCTGGTGTCACTTGGCATTCGCGTTAAGGGGGTAGACCTGGTGTCATGCCGGCATTCCAGCAAGGGGTAGACCTGGTGTCCGCCTGCATTCGCGATTAAAGGGGTAGACCTGGTGTCGCCCGGCATTCCACGTTTAAGGGGGTAGACCTGGTGTCGCCCTGCATTCCCGCTTAAGGGGTAGACCTGGTGTCGCCTGCATTCGCGATTAAGGGGGTAGACCTGGTGTCGCCGGCCTTCCCGCTTAAAGGGGTAGACCTGGTGTCGCCCGGCATTAGCGATTAAGGGGTAGACCTGGTGTCCGCCTGCATTCAGCAAGGGGTAGACCTGGTGTCGCCCGGCATTCCCGCTTAAAGGGGTAGACCTGGTGTCGCCTGCATTCCAGCAAGGGGTAGACCTGGTGTCGCCTGCATTCGCGATTAAGGGGGTAGACCTGGTGTCCGCCTGCTACCGCGATTAAGGGGTAGACCTGGTGTCGCCTGCATTCCCGCTTAAGGGGTAGACCTGGTGTCCGCCCGGCATTCCCGCTTAAGGGGTAGACCTGGTGTCACCTGCATTCCCGCTTAAGGGGTAGACCTGGTGTCCGCCTGCATTCGCGATTAAGGGGTAGACCTGGTGTCCGCCTGCATTCCAGCAAGGGGTAGACCTGGTGTCCGCCGGCATTCCGGCTTAAGGGGGTAGACCTGGTGTCGCCTGCATTCGCGTTAAGGGGGTAGACCTGGTGTCCGCCCGTCATTCAGCAAGGGGTAGACCTGGTGTCGCCCGGCATTCGCGATTAAGGGGTAGACCTGGTGTCCGCCTGCATTCGCGATTAAAGGGGGTAGACCTGGTGTCCGCCGGCATTCGCGTTAAGGGGTAGACCTGGTGTCGCCCTGCATTCCAGCAAGGGGTAGACCTGGTGTCCGCCTGGCATTCGCGTTAAGGGGTAGACCTGGTGTCACGCCTGCATTCCCGATTAAGGGGTAGACCTGGTGTCGCCCGGCATTCCCGCTGAAGGGGGTAGACCTGGTGTCCGCCTGCATTCCGGCAAGGGGTAGACCTGGTGTCATACCGGCATTCGCTGATTAAGGGGTAGACCTGGTGTCCGCCCGACATTCGCGTTAAGGGGTAGACCTGGTGTCGCCGGCATTCCCGCTTAAAGGGGTAGACCTGGTGTCGCCCGTCATTCCGCTTAAAGGGGGTAGACCTGGTGTCGCCTGCATTCCCGCTTAAGGGGTAGACCTGGTGTCCGCCTGCATTCCCGCTTAAGGGGTAGACCTGGTGTCCATGCATTCCACGCTTAAGGGGTAGACCTGGTGTCCGCCCGACATTCCCGCTTAAGGGGTAGACCTGGTGTCGCCCGGCATTCCCGCTTAAGGGGGTAGACCTGGTGTCCGCCTGCATTCCCGCTTAAAGGGGGTAGACCTGGTGTCGCCTGCATTCCGGCAAGGGGGTAGACCTGGTGTCGCCTGCATTCCCGCTTAAGGGGGTAGACCTGGTGTCGCCGGCATTCCCGACGTTAAGGGGGTAGACCTGGTGTCGCCCGGCATTCCAGCTTAAGGGGTAGACCTGGTGTCGCCTGCATTCCCGCTTAAGGGGGTAGACCTGGTGTCCGCCCGGCATTCCCGCTTAAAGGGGTAGACCTGGTGTCCGCCCTGCATTCCACAGCTTAAGGGGTAGACCTGGTGTCCGCCCGACATTCGCGTTAAGGGGTAGACCTGGTGTCGCCGGCATTCCAGCAAGGGGTAGACCTGGTGTCGCCGGCATTCCCGCTTAAGGGGGTAGACCTGGTGTCCGCCTGCATTCAGCGATTAAAGGGGTAGACCTGGTGTCCGCCCGGCATTCCCGGCAAGGGGTGAGACCTGGTGTCGCCTGCATTCGCGATTAAAGGGGTAGACCTGGTGTCGCCTGCATTCCCGCTTAAGGGGTAGACCTGGTGTCGCCCGGCATTCCCGCTTAAGGGGGTAGACCTGGTGTCGCCTGCATTCCGGCAAAGGGGTAGACCTGGTGTCCGCCTGCATTCCGGCAAGGGGTAGACCTGGTGTCATGCCATTCGCTGATTAAGGGGTAGACCTGGTGTCGCCTGCATTCCAGCAAGGGGTAGACCTGTTGTCCGCCCGGCATTCCCGCTTAAAGGGGGTAGACCTGGTGTCGCCTGCATTAGCGATTAAAGGGGTAGACCTGGTGTCGCCCGTCATTCCGGCAAGGGGTAGACCTGGTGTCCGCCCGGCATTCGCGATTAAGGGGTAGACCTGGTGTCGCCTGCATTCGCGTTAAGGGGTAGACCTGGTGTCCGCCCGACATTAAGCGATTAAGGGGTAGACCTGGTGTCCGCCTGCATTCCCGATTAAGGGGGTAGACCTGGTGTCGCCCGGCATTCCCGCTGAAGGGGTAGACCTGGTGTCCGCCTGCATTCCGGCAAGGGGTAGACCTGGTGTCGCCTGCATTCGCTGATTAAGGGGTAGACCTGGTGTCCGCCCGGCATTCCGGCAAGGGGTAGACCTGGTGTCTGCGGCATTAGCGATTAAAGGGGTAGACCTGGTGTCCGCCCGGCATTAGCGATTAAGGGGTAGACCTGGTGTCCGCCCGGCATTCCCGCTTAAGGGGTAGACCTGGTGTCCGCCCGGCATTCCCGTAGCGTCAGGCGGGGCGCCAGAGTCTACCCAGCGGTAGCGAAAGGCGAGACCGGCTAGCGGCAAGAGGTCTACCCAGCGGTAGCGAGCGGCGAGAACCGACTGCCGGCACCAGGTCTACCCAGCGGTAGCGAGCTAAGACCGGCTAGCGGCAACAGGTCTACCCAGCGGCCGGTAGCGATAGGCGAGACCGGCTAGCGGCAACAGGTCTACCCAGCGGTAGCGAAAGACGCGACCGGCTAGCGGCAACAGGTCTACCCGAGGCGGTAGCGAGGCGAGACCGGCTAGCGGCAACAGGTCTACCCCTCGGAAGCGAAAGGCGAGAACCGACTAGCGGCAACAGGTCTACCCAGCGGTAGCGAAAGGCGAGACCGGCTAGCGGCAACAGGTCTACCCCTCGGTGAAAGGCAGCGACGGTAGCGGCAAAAGGTCTACCCAGCGAGTACGGCGAAGAGCTAAGACCGGCTAGCGGCAACAGGTCTACCCGGCGGTAGCGAAAGGCCGAACCGACTAGCGGCAACAGGTCTACCCCTCAGGGGGCTAGCGAAAGGCAGCGACCGGCTAAGCGGCAACAGGTCTACCCAGCGGTGAAAGGCGGGACGACTAGCGGCAACAGGTCTACCCAGCGGTAGCGAAAGGCGAACCGACTAGCGGCAACAGGTCTACCCACTCAGGGGCGGGGCGAAAGGCAGCGACCGGCTAGCGGCAACAGGTCTACCCGGCGGTAGCGAAAGGCAGCGACCGACTAGCGGCAACAGGTCTACCCCGGCGGTAGCGAAAGGCGAAGACCGACTAGCGGCAACAGGTCTACCCAGCGAGGGGCGAAAGGCGAGACCGGCTAGCGGCAACAGGTCTACCCACCGGTAGGCGAAAGGCGAGAACCGGCTAGCGGCAACAGGTCTACCCAGCGGTAGCGAGAGCGGCGAACCGGCTAGCGGCAACAGGTCTACCCAGCGGTAGCGAAAGGCTAAGACCGGCTAGCGGCAACAGGTCTACCCAGCGGCCCGGTAGCGATAAGGCAAGACCGGCTAGCGGCAACAGGTCTACCCGGCGGTAGCGAAAGGCAGCGACCGGCTAGCGGCAACAGGTCTACCCCTGGCCGGAGGCGGTGACAAGCGGGTTTCCCCCCTGTACACAGCGGCGCGAAGCGCTTGTAGCGGTGAAGAAACTCCCGCCGCCCCGCCGCCCGCTCCCGGCAGCGCCCGTAAGCCCCCATGCAGCGTATCGGGCCTGGGACCGGCAGCGGAGAAGTCGAGGCAGCAGCGGCCAGTGAACCCCTCTCTCTTTCTCTCCTGGGAAGAAGCGCGCCGCCCCGCCCAGCGCGCGCTGGCGGCAGCGACCCTCGGCTTCGCTGCCCGGCCCCCCGGACTCCAGCGTGTCGGGCCTGGGACCAGCGGAGGAGAGCGGCGAGCGAGGCCAGCGGCGAGCGAGCGCCGCCCTAAAGCGCCCTTAAGCTACCGGGGCCCCCTGTCAGCCCGACCCGCCCGAAGAGGCCTCGGAGGAAGGAAGGAAAGAAAGGAGAGGAGAGGGCGCGCCGCCCGCTTCGCCCGCGGCCGACGCCTCCCGCCGATTCGGTTAAGCAAGCCGATCGAGCCCGCCCTTAAGCGACAAAAGCTTGTGTCGAGGGCTGATTCTCAATAGATCGCAGCGAGGGGAGCTGCTCTGCTACGTCTGAAACCCTGACCCAGAATCAGGTCGTCTCACGAATGATTTAGCGCCCGAGTGCCCCCACGACCATCGCGATGCAGCGGCCGGGGGAGAAGCGGCGCGCATCCGTCCGCCCCTCCGGCTCCCGACCACGGCGGCGCTCCGCACGGAGCCCGCCCGCCCGCTGAAGGCGGGCGGGCGACCGCTATCGCGAGCCCACCGAGCGCCCGGCGGCTCGCGGTATCGCTTCGTCTAGGCGGGATTCTGACTTAGAAGCGTTCAGTCATAAGCCCGCAGATGGTAACCTCGCGCCAGTGGCTCCTCAGCCAAAGCGCCCGCACCAGGGGTCTGAACCTGCGGTTCCTCTCGTACTGAGCAGGATTACTATTGCAACAACACATCATCAGTAGGGTAAAACTAACCTGTCTCACGGCCGGTCTAAACCCAGCTCCACGTTCCCTATTAGTGGGTGAACAATCCAGCGCTTGGTGAATTCTGCTTCACAATGATAGGAAGAGCCGACATCGAAGGATCAAAAAGCGGCGTCGCTATGAGCGACAGCGCCACAAGCCAGTTATCCCTGTGGTAACTTTTCTGACACCTCCTGCTTAAAACCCAAAAAGCCAGAAGGATCGTGAGGCCCGCTTTCCGCGGTCTGTATTACGTACTGAAAATCAAGATCAAGCGAGCTTTTGCCCTTCTGCTCCACGGGAGGTTTCCGTCCTCCCTGAGCTCGCCTTAGGACACCTGCGTTGCAGCTTTGACGGGTGTACGCCCCAGTCAAACTCCCCACCTGCAGCTGTCCCGGGCCGGGTCGCGGCCGGCCGAGGCGCCGGCCGCTTAGCCAGAAGCGAGAGCCCCCCTCGGGGCTCGCCCCCCACCCGCCTCACCGGGTAAGTGAAAAAACGATCAGAGTAGTGGTATTTCACCGGCGGCCGGGGCGCCCGGCGGGCGGTCGCCCGGCCCGCCCGGCAGCGCCCGACCTCCCACTTATTCTACACCTCTCATGTCTCTTCACAGCGCCAGACTAGAGTCAAGCTCAACAGGGTCTTCTTTCCCGCTGATTCCGCCAAGCCCGTTCCCTTGGCTGTGGTTTGCAAGCTGGATGGTAGGTAGGGACAGTGGGAATCTCGTTCATCCATTCATGCGGCGTCACTAATTAGATGGCCGAGGCATTTGGCTAGTTTTCGAGCGAGACAAGTCTCCACACCTTTTCGGGGAGTGGTAAGGATGGCCCGTCCACCCATTTGGTCTGTCGGTATTTTTAAGCCCAATTGGAGATGTGGGTTGGGCGTCGTCATGCTCACGCCCACGTAGCGACCGCAGCGGCGAGCGAAAACCACCGAGAGTCCGTGCCTCTCTCGGACTCGGGTACAACCAAGCCCCCAGTGTCGTGGCCACTGCACGGCATGAATGCATGTGTTCCCCTTCAAGACACCCGCACTTGTGCCCGAGTGCACGGATGGGGCCCAGTAATGTCCTTCAGCGCTCCGCCGCTCGACGCCACAGGGTTGCAGCCTGCGCGGAGCCTCTTGGCGGCAGCCCTCCGGATCGATTATCTGGCGCTCACCACATGGTCGGAACAAACGGGTCCCCAAGCACGGATGCAATCACAGGGCACCCAGCCCTGCCGTGCAGCTGCCTGCGCAGACATGTGTCCCCTCTCACACAGAGGCCTCACGCAGGCTGGCCCTGGAAGGCGTCAGCGCACACCGGAATTTGGGGGGCCCCTGATGGACCATGACAGCACTGCCCCCCGAGCACTGTCACGCTTTACCCAGCGTCGCCACCCTCGGGTCAGGGTCCTGGCGGTTGTGCTGCATGCCCTCCTGGCTCTGAGAAGCATGCATCGACACAAGCCTTTGTCACCAGGATACAACCAAGTGGTTGGTGAAGCCACTTGGAGGGCACCAAATCCGTACTGGCAGCGTCTATTCCACGCTCACTGCCAGTTTGCCCAACTGATTGATGGGGCCCGTGGGCGAGGCCTTTGGGAAGGGGTCACTCAAGCCAGAATGTGAACCCCAACCGAGAAATTGGTTTCTGCATTTCGTGAAACTGCAAGTGGATCGCGACTCCACCGCAGGGGAGGGCCGCCCCTTCACCTCCACTCACACTGGGGCAGAAGTCATCTTAGCCACCCTTTACGGGTGTCCAGCGGGACCACGAGGAGGTGTGACTTCCGCAACCAGGCCCAGTCAGTAACTAGCCCACTTAGGCTGCCCTTAAGAGAGTCATAGTTACTCCCGCCGTTTACCCGCGCTTCATTGAATTTCTTCACTTTGACATTCAGAGCACTGGGCAGAAATCACATCGCGTCAACACCCGCCTCGGGCGCTAGCGATGCTTTGTTTTAATTAAACAGTCGGATTCCCCTGGTCGCACCAGTTCTAAGCCGGCTGCTGAGGCGCGGCAGTGAGCGCCCGACCGGGGACCCCCGGGGACCCGCCCCAGCGACCGACCGCCCGGCGCCCGGCCGCCCGCCCGGGCGGCGCCGACAGCGCCCGCCAGCGCCCAGCGCCAGCCGGCAGCAGCGGCCGCCGAGAGGCGGCCGCCCGGCGGCAACGGCGACCACGGCGGCGACCGCCCGCCGCCCGCCGCCAAGGCGGGCGAGACGCGGCAAAGGCGGAGAGGGGCGGAGGGCGGAGGAGGCGGCGGCGCCCGCCGCAGCTAGGCGATCCACGGGAAGGGCCGGCAGCGTCCAGAGTCGCCGCCCAGCCCTTGTAGCCCCAGCGCCCGCAGCGGGCGCCCTCACCAGCAGCGGCGCCTACGTCCAGCAGCGGCGCTAACCCATGCCAGCGCCCCAGCCCGACCGACCCAGCCCTTAGAGCCAATCCTTATCCCGAAGTTCACGGATCCGGCTTGCCGACTTCCCTTACCTACATTGTTCCAACATGCCAGAGGCTGTTCACCTTGGAGACCTGCTGCGGGATATGGAGTGCGGCCCGGTAGCGAGACTTACCCTCTCCCCCGGATTTTCACGGGCCAGCGAGAGCTCACCGGACGCCCGCCCGGGAACGCGGCAGCTTTCAAAGCGCGGGCCCCTCTCGGGGCGAACCCATTCCAGAGCGCCCGGCCCTTCACAAAGAAAGAACTCTCCCGGGGCTCCGCCCGGCTTCTCGGGATAGGTTGCGTCACGCGCTGGAAACCTCGCGGCGCCCGTCTCCGCTCCTCGGATTAGGGGATCTGAACCCGACTCCCTTCCGATCGGCTCAGGGACAGCGGAGGCCATCGCCCGCCCCGCCAGACGGCTTCGCCTATCGCTTAGGACCGACTGACCCATGTTCAACTGCTGTTCACATGGAACCCTGCTCCGCCGGCCTTCAAAGCTCGTTTGAATATTTGCTACTACCACCAAGATCTGCACCTCGCTTAAAGGCTCCACCGGGCCAGCGCCCCAGGCTTCCAGGCTCACGCGGCGGCCCTCCTACTCGTCGCGGCCCTAGCCCCAGCGAATCTAGCACTACCGCCCGGCAGGCGGGGTATGGGCCCGGCGGCTCCAGCGCCATCCATTTTCAGGGCTAGTTGATTACGGCCGGGTGAGTTGTTACACACTCCTTAGCGGATTCCGACTTCCATGGCCACCGTCCTGCTGTCTAGATCAACCAACACCTTTTCTGGGCTCTGATGAGGCGTCGCCCGTCGAGCGCCTTAACCCGGCGTTCGGTTCATCCCGCTAGCGCCAGTTCTGCTTACCAAAAGTGGCCCACTGGGCACTTTCGCATTCAGTAGCGGCTCCAGCAGCCAGCGAGCGGCCCACTACCATTGAAAGTTTGAGAATAGGTTGAGATCGTTTCCGGCCCCAAGACCTCTAATCATTAAGCTTTACCGGGTAAAACTGCCCATTGCGAGCGCCAGCTATCCTGAGGGAAACCCGGAGGAACCAGCTACTAGATGGTTCGATTAGTCTTCGCCCCTAGACCCGGGTCCGGACGACCCGATTTACGCGTCCAGGACGCTCACGGACCTCCACCAGAGTTTCCTCTGGCCGCCCTGCCAGGCATAGTTCACCATCTTTCGGGTCCTAGCGGCGTGCGCTCCGCTCCACCTCCCGGCCCCCCAGCGGGGCCGAGAGAGGCGGCGAGCGAGCGGGCGGTGAGTGCGCCAGGCGGCAGCGCCCGGGATCCCCACCCTCGGCCGGCCGGACGCCCGACCCTCCACCTATCATTAGCGCCCGCGGAGCTTTCCGCCGCAGACTGGCTTCAGCGCGCGTGTTAGACTCCTTGGTCCGTGTTTCCAAGGCGGGGTCCGGGGTGGGTAGCCCGACATCGCCCGCGGACCCGAGCGCCCCTCGCGGCGCGGCCGAATCGGCCCGGCCGGCGGCGCCGCAGCGGTCGAGGCGCACTGAGGACAGTCCGCCCCGGTTGACAGCGGCGCCGGGGGCGGCGAGCCGGCCCCGCACCCCAGCGCCCGAGCGCCCGGCGCTCGCGAGGGCGCCTACCGCCCCCCGAAGAGAGGGTCAAGCGGCGTCCCCGTCAACGGCGCGCCGCCCACGGGGGGAGGAGAGCGGCGGCGGTCCTCTCCCTCGGCCCGGGATTCGGCGAGACCTGCTGCCCGGGGGCTCTAACACCCGACGCCGCTTCGTCTTCGCTTTCAGCGGTGGCGGCGCCCGAGCCACCTGCCGCCCGGAGAGCCTGCCAACCCGACCGGGCGGTCGCGGCGCACCGCCCAGCGGAGAAATCGCCCGGCCAGGGCCGACTGCCGACGAGGCGGCGGTCCCAGCGCCCGGCCCGCCCCCCGGCCCGCCCAGCGGAGCTCGAGGGCGGAGGGGGCGGGGAGAGGATCCGCCACGACCAGCGCCCGGCCGACCGGCGACTCGCCCGGGTTGAATCCTCGAGGCGGACTGCGCGGGCCCCACCCGTTTACCTCTTAACGGTTTCCGCCCTCTTGAACTCTCTCTTCAAAGTTCTTTTCAACTTTCCCTTCACGGTACTTGTTGGCTGCTCGGTCTCGTGCGGTATTTAGCCTTAGATGGAGTTTACCACCCGCTTTGGGCTGCATTCCCAAGCAACCCGACTCCCAGAAGCCCCGGGCCCGGCGCTGAGGCGCTACCGACCTCACACCGTCCAGCGGGCTGCGGCCCTCGTCTAAGGACTTGGGTCCCCCGAGGCGCCCCGCCCGAGGGATGGGGGGAGCTTCTATGCGCCACATGTCCCGCGCCCCACCCGGCGGGGCGGGGTCGGCTGGGCTTTTCCCTCTTAAGCTCGCCCGTTACTGGGGAATCCTCGTTAGTTTCTTTTCCTCCGGCTGACTAATATGCTTAAATTCAGCGGGTCGCCCACGTCTGATCTGAGGTCGCCAAGCCCAGGCTGCTGGCCGCGCCAGCGCCGCCGCCCGCCGCCCAGCGGGGCCGGCCCGGCCCGGCGGACGGGCCTTGCAGCTTCGTGCAGCGCCCGCGTCCCTTCCTCCCCCTCTCCCTTTCCAATGCCCCTCCTCCTCCTTCAGCGAAACCCACAAGCCCAGCGCCACCAGAGGAGGGAGACAACGGAGGGCCGGGCGGAGGGCGTAGCGGAGGGGCGAGAGAAGACAGCGGACCGCGGAGACTCCCAGCCGGAGGCGAGAGCAGAAACAGGCATCCAGCGGCAGAGCGGCCCTGACCGGGGAACCGACCCGGGGGCGGCGAGCGGCCCGAGGAGGAGGGAGGGGCTTTCGGGACAACGAGGCGGGGGTTGCGCCCCGTCCCGGCGCTCGGCGCCCGGCCTTGGCCAGCGACAGCGGCGACGCAGTACGCCCGCGGTACCCACCCGCGAACAACCGCCAGCGGTGGAGCCCGAGGCGAGGCCAGCGCCCTCGCCTCCCTCTCGCCCTCTCGCCCTCTCGCTTCGCTCGCACCGCCCTCGGCGTCTCCGACGCCGTCTCTCTCTCTCTCTCTCTCTCTCTCTCGCTCTTACCCCGGCCGCCGCCGCCGCGCGGCCCGTAGCGCGGCCCTTCAGCGGCAGGGCGAGCTCCGCCCCAGCGGCTCGTTCGGGAGGCGAGGGAGCTGCAGGCGCTCCCGAGTCTGCCTTTAAGGGGGGCCGAAGGCCCTTCGCGGCGGCGGGGGCGGCGGCCGTCGCCTCTCGCCCGGCGGCAGCCGGACCTGCGAGGCCACCCCAGCAGCGCCGCCCGGGGAGGGGCCCCCCCAGGACGGCGATTGATCGTCAGCGGCAGCTCAGACGAAGCGTAGCCCGGGAGGAACCCGGGGGCGCAAGTCGTTCGAAGTGTCGATGATCAATGTGTCCTGCAATTCACATTAATTCTGCGCAGCTAGCTGCGTTCTTCATCGACGCCCGCGAGCCGGAGTGATCCACCGCTAAGAGTTGTCTGGCTTTCCGGCACCCGACTCACAGCGGGGCGGAGGGCGGGACACGCCAGCGCCCAGCGGCGGCCCCATAGCTTCGACCGTCACGAGCACACAGGCGTCAATTCCAAAGCGGAGGAGAGACAGGAGGGAAAAAGCCCACCTTAAGCTCCCAAGGCCCGGCCCCAGCGGCGGGGGGCCCGCGCCCCGACCGCCTCCCCCAGCGCCAGGGGGAGAGCGCCGCCAGCAAGACCCTTGGCTCTTCGGGAGGCGGCCCAGGCGCCCGGGCTCGGCCCGGCCTCTGCGGAGAGGCTGGCAGCCAGCGAGCCCAGCGGACGGACCGCACCGCACCGCCCCGCCCGGCGGGGCGGCCCGCCCGACCTACGCTCCGCGGGACCCGAAGCCGCCCGCCAGCGGCCGGGGCGGCGACGCCGCCCGCCCGGCCCAGCTCCAGCTTCAGCGCCTTCGCCTCGGCCCGATCGGCGGACTGCAGCGCCGCGGGCAGCCGCGCCGGCGGCCGGCCTGCTTCCCAGCGGCCTTCACGGACGCCCAGCGGGAGCGCCGGCCGGCGACCGCCACTCCTTCCGCCCGGCGCAACCCCTCCTCGCAGCGGGACCGGCTCTCCCCCGCCCGCCCGGGCCGGAGCCCGGCGGCAGCTCCGCCGCCCGGCGCCCGGGCGGGGCGCCACCGGCGACCCGAGCGGCGTCGCGGAGTGCGGAGGCCTGCCGCTTCAGCGAGACCCACCGCCCGCCGCCGCCGCTTAAGCCCGCCCGGGGAAGCACCTTAGCGCCCGACACGCGCCAGGCGGCAAGCGTCTGGCGCTCAGCGAGGGGCAACGCCCGCTCCCCTCGCTTCGCTTCGGGGACGGGGCGGGCGAGGGCGGCCCCGCGGCCGCCCGCGCGCCTAACCCTGCGGCCCTGCAGCGGCGGGAAAGGAAGCGGCGAGAGCGGCGGGCGGGGGCCGGGCGGGGGCGACGCGGCGGGCGCCTTCTCCCCCAGAGGACACTGACCAGCGGCGGCGCCGCCACACCGGCTACGAAGTCGCCCGCGCTTCGCCGGGCCTCCGCCCGACGGAGGGGAGACCGCCCGGCGCTTCGCCCGGCCGCGACGCAGCCGCGGCACTGCGGCCGCGGGAGAGGGCGGCTTTCGAGACAGGAGGATGGCGGCGGCCGGCCGCCGCCGGCGCCCGCCAAGGGCACAAAGGCCGTCCCGAGGCAAGAAGCGGCCGCGGCCCGACAGCGCCCGGCGCCCGAGCAGCGCCAAGCGCCCAGCGGCCGGCAGAGAAGGCGTGGCGGGCCCGGCGGCCGCCACCCGCGGCCGGCGTAGGGCTGAGCACCGCCAGCAGCGGGCCAGGCCCGATGTCGAGCGGCGGAGTCGGCCCGCGGCGGACCCGATTCGGTTAAAGCTTGCAGCGGTCTCTCCGCCCGAGACCGGGCCGCCCAGAAGAGGGGGGCAGAGCGCCCCTCCCCGGCAAAACACGGCTGCCCCCGCCCGCGGGGCGCCGACCCGACAGCGAGGGGAGGGGCGGCGGCCGGCGGGCCGCGGAGCGCCACAGCGGGGGGGATCGGCGAGGGCGGGCTGCTCCCTACCCCCCTCGCGGATGGCGCCCGGCGCCGCCGCCGCCCGGCACCGCTCGCTGCCGGCCGCCCGCCGCGCGCCGCAGCGAGCGTCACCGAAGCCGCCCGAGTCTTTAAACCTCCGCCCGGCCCGGCGGCCCCTCTCCCTCTCCCTACCGGCCCCCCAGCGGCGTGTGGCGGCGCCGAGGGGAAAAAAGCCGGCGGGCATGGGGCGGGACGCCCGGCAGCGGGCGCTTAAGTACCCTGACCCTGGGGGCGAGGAAGCGACCTGCATGGCCCCGCCAGTATGCCTCCCCGCTGCCACCGCCGGGGAGGGCGTCCGCGGCGAAGGCGCGCCCGGCGTCCGCTGCCACCCGCCCAGCGGCCGTCCGTCTCGGGGCCAGGGTTTCCCTCAGTAGCCCGGCGCTGCGCCCGAGAGGACACGCCAGCGGCTCGGGCCGCCCGCCCGGCAGCCCTAGCGGGGGCAGCAGCCCGACCGCCCGAAACCTCGCTCCGCGCCCGCCCGAGTCTGCGAGAAGGCGTGGCGCCCGGCGACCGGCGTTCGGCGGCGCCCGGCAGCGATGGCGAGGCTTCGGAGGCCGACCCGGCCGTCCCCCGCCTCCGGCGAGGGGCGGACCGACAGCGGACCCGACGGCGGGGGAAAGAAGCGGCCTCGGCGCCCGGCCGGCCAACCCGCCAGCGCTTCCCTCGCGGCGCCCGGTCGCGGCAGCGGTCTAGCAGCGAGGTCGACCCCGCCAGCAGCGCCACGGTGGGGAGCGGCGCCGCTGCTTGCAGCGGCCGCCGCCCAGCGCCAGCGCCTTTCCCCCCAGCGGGAGGCGGCCTGCGCCCGTAGCGCCTTCCGCTCTCTCTCTCTCTCTCTCGCTTTCTCTCTCTGGGGCTGCTGCTGCGGCGTCGGGGAAGAGCGTCGCGGCCCCCTCCCTCCCTCCAGCGAGAGGGGAGCGCCCGAGCGTCGCGAGCGGAAAGCAGAGCGGCGGCGGCGAGCGCCCGGCCCCCACGGTAATGATCCTTCCGCGGGTTCACCTACGGAAACCTTATTACGACTTTTACTTCCTCTAGATAGTCAAGTTCGACCGTCTTCTCGGCAGCTCCGGCAGGGCCGTGGCCCGACCCGCCCGGGGGCGATCCGAGACCTCACTAAACCATCCAATGTCGGTGGTAGCGGCCAGGCGGTGTGTACAAAGGGCAGGGACTTAATCAGCGCGAGCTTATGACCCGCGCTTACTGGGAATTCCTCGTTCACGGGGAAGAATTGCAATCCCGATCCCCATCACGAATGGGGGTTCAGCGGAGTTACCCGCGCCTGCCGAGCGGAGGGTAGGCACAAGCTGAGCCAGTCAGTGTAGCGGCGTGCGGCCCCGGACATCTAAGGGCATCACAGACCTGTTATTGCTCAATCTCGGGTGGCTGAGCGCCACTTGTCCCTCTAAGAAGTTGGGCGCCCGACCGCTTTCGAAGTCGCGTAACTAATTAGCATGCCAGAGTCTCGTTAGTTATCGGAATTAACCAGACAAATCGCTCCACCAACTAAGAGCGGCCATGCACCACCACCCACGGAATCTGAGAAGAGCTCTCAATCTGTCAATCCTGTCGTGTCCGGGGCCGGGTGAGGTTTCCGTGTTGAGTCAAATTAAGCCGCAGGCTCCACTCCTAGTGGTGCCCTTCCGTCAATTCCTTTAAGTTTCAGCTTTGCAACCATACTCCCCGGAACCCAAAGACTTGGGTTTCCGGGAGCTACCCGGCCGGGTCATGGGAATAACGCCGCCCGGATGGCCAGTCGGCATCGTTTATGGTCGGAACTTCGGCCGGTGTCTGATCGTCTTGAACCTCCGACTTTCGTTCTTGATTAATGAAAACATTCTTGGCAAATGCTTTGGCTCTAGGCGTCTTGCGCCCGGTCCAAGAATTTCACCTCTAAGCGGCACAATCTGAATGCCCCGGCCGTCCCTCTTAATCATGGCCCGTTTCGAAAACCAACAAAATAGAACCGAGTCCTATTCCATTATTCCTAGCTGCAGTATGCGGCGGCCGGCCTGCTTTGAACACTCTAATTTTCTCAAAGTAAGCGGCAGGGCCCCGCGGAACACTCAGCTAAGAGCATCGAGGGGCGCCCGAGAGGCAGGGGGCTGGGACAGGCGGTGGCTGCGCCTGTGGCGGACCGCCAGCTTCGATCCCAAAGATCAACTTCTGAGCTTTTTAACTGCAGCAACTTTAAGATCGCTATTGGGCTGGAATTACGGCGGCTGCTGGCACCAGACTTGCCCTCCAATGGATCCTCGCTCAAGGATTTAAAGTGCGCTCATTCCAATTACAGGGCCTCGAAAGAGTCCTGTATTGTTATTACCGTCACTACCTCCCGGGTCGGGAGTGGGTAATTCTTGCGCCTGCTGCCTTCCTTGGATGTGGTAGCCGTTTCTCAGGCTCCCTCTCGGAATCGAACCCTGATTCCCCGTCACCCGTGGTCACCATGGTAGGCACAGACAGTACCATCGAAAGTTGATAGGGCAGACATTCGAATGGGTGCATTCGCCGCCCAGCGAGGCGTCGCGATCGGCTCGAGGTTATCTAGAGTCACCAAAGCTGCCGGGCGGGCCCGAGTTGGTTTTAGTCTGATAAATCTGCCAGCGTCCCGGGAGGTCGGCTTTCGTCGGCATGTATTAGCTCTAGAATTACCACAGTTATCCAAGGAGGGCGGAGAGGGCGACCAAAGGAACCATAACTGATTTAATGAGCCATTCGCGGTTTCACTGTACCGCCCGTGTGTACTTAGACATGCATGGCTTAAGCTTTGAGACAAGCATATGCTACTGGCAGGATCAACCAGGTAGCCGCCACACCCAGCGGCGGCGCCCATAGCGGCGCCAGCGAGCCCGGACCGCCCGCCCGGCGGCGCCCTACCAACCCTGGCCGCCCCGCTTCTCTCTCTCTCTCTCTTCTCTCTCTCTCGCTCTCTCTCGGTCGCGCTCCGACCCGGCGGGGGCATGGCGGCGGCGGCGGCGACATCAGCGCAACCAGCGGCGCCTGGAGGCGAGGCGGCACGCAGCGGGCGACCCCACCCGCCCGGGCGTGAGGCGGAAAGCGCCCTCGGCGACACGGCCGACCCGGCGGCCGACCCTTCCATACGCCCGGCGGGCAAGGAGCGGGACGCTCGCGCAGCTTCTTTCGCCCGGGACAACAGCGAGCCTTTTTTCTTCGCCTTCCTTCCCGTTTTCTCTCTTTCGCTCTTTCTCTCTCTCTCTCTCGCTTCTGCTCTCTCTCGGGGCCCGCGCCCGCCCGAGACTTCGGCCTCGCGTTCCGACAGTCCGCGGCTGGCGTAGCGCCGGGACGAGGGGGCTTCGGCTGGGAGCTGACCCGCCCCGAGGCCGGCCCGAAAAAAGCACGGACGTGCTAGAGGAGACAGCGACCGGCGAAGCGAGCGGCCGAGACACCCGAGGCCCGAGGCGGGGCGGCTCGCTCTGCAGCGAAGCGGCGGCGACCAAAGGCGCCCGGTCGCGATCTTGTAGCGGAGCAGGCTCTTTCCCCATCCGTGCCCATCGGTTCTCATCCCCCTTTCTCTCTCTTCTCTCTCTCCGTCTTCCCTCCGGGGGACGCGCTCTCTCTTTCTCGGCTCGAGCTCGAGCACACCGCCCGCCAGCTGCTCGCGGCGGCACACCTAGCAGGCGATACTACGGCACGAAGCGGCACACGGCACCTCGCGGCGCTTTTCCAAGGACACCCTGAGGACTGGCGGGGCCACGCGGCCGTCCACACAACCCGGGGGCCGGTAAAGGCGTTCCTCCCCCCAAAGCAGCGGGAGGGCGACACCTGCGCCCTCGACGGCGGGGGTGGCCGATCGGAAAGGAGACCGCCCTGCTTTCGAAGGCGGGGGCACACGCCGAGCTTCCCCCCATGACAGAGAAAGCCCGGGGGAGAGAGTGCCCGACCAGCCGAGGGCCCTTTCGGCGCCACCGAGGAACCACCTCATCGATGCGGCTTTCGGAGACAAAGGCCCGCGGCCACGCTTCCTGGGACAACAGAAAACCGAAAAAGAGGAAAAAAGACAAAAAGCACACTACAGCGTCGCCCACGACCGTGCTAGCCACGCGAAGTCCGCGGGCCTCTGCGGCGGGGGCGAGGCGAGACTTCGAGACTCAACTCCCCTAAAACCCCCATCCGCCCGCCCGGCGGTCGAGCCAGCGCCCGGGGACGGGGAGAAGGCGAGACTTCGAGACTCAACTCCCCCAAAACCCCCATCCGCCCGCCCGGCCTTGCCGTTCTCTCGGTCTCTCGCCCAGCACACAGCGTCTCTCTGGGCCTTAAGCTTCGTGGCCCGCTGACCCTTCGTCGTCAGCGCGCTTCTACCGGTGCAGCGGCTTAAGGCAGCGTGAGAAAAAAAAGGGGAAAAGGCGGGCGGCCCCACACTCCGCCCACGCCTGAAAAAAGCAGAGCCGTTCGCAACCCAACCCGCCCGGGCAACCACGCCAGCGGGGCAGCAGGCCAGACCCACACGCCGCCCGACCCACGGTGGCTCGGATCGCACCAGCCGAGGGAGGGGAGATGGGGGCGGCGCCCGCCGCCTACGCCCCACATCGCCGGGGGCTTTTCTCTCTCGCTTCTCTGTCGGCGTTCCGGCCCGCTCTGGCGCAGCCCGACCACATGACGGCGCCACCGCTAAAATGAACACTCCGCCCTTCTAGCGGAGTCCCGGCATAGGGCGAGGAAGGGGAACCATGCTTTCAACGAGGCCGCGGCCCGGGGGAAGGGGTGCCGCCAACCCGGCCGACAAAAACTCCGCAGGCGACTCCGTCACGAGCCCCCACCTTAGGCGAGCGGCCGAGGCCGGATGCCCTACCGGCCGCCCCGCGAACCCTTCCCAGGCGGGCGCTCTCTCTGGGCAAAGGCAGGGTCGGGGAGGCGAGGGGAGCGAGGCCCGGCGAGCCGTGCTCGGGGGAGCTCTCGGGGGAAGGGGCGGGGAACCTACCACTCGGCAGGCTCAAGCGCAACCCGGCAGCGTCCAGCCCGACTGCCGGTAAAAGCGCACCGGACCGGCGGCGAAGAACGCCCGCACCAGCGCCAGAGCGGGCGGCCCGGCTTAAGGCGGGCGGAGGAAAAAGAACGGCGCCCGCCCTTCGCCCGCCACCGTCGCCCGGAGGAAGCGGCGGGCACCCGGCTCCCCCTTCTCGCGAAACCGGCAGCAGCGGGGCGGGGCCGGGACAACGGCTTCAGCGGCTTGGATCTCGCTTCTCTCGGGTCTCCCGCCTCACCTGGCCTGGGCGGGGAGCACAGCTTCGCATCGCCCGCTTTTAAGCGAAGCCCGGCAGCAGCCGGGCGGGGCGGGACAGCGCTTCAGCGGCCGGCTCTCGCTTCTCGGGTCTCCCGCCTCACCTGGCCTGGGCGGGGGAGCACAGCTTCGCATCGCCTGCTTTTAGCGAAACCCGGCAGCAGCGGGCGGGCCGGGACAGCGCTCGCGGCCGACTCTCGCTTCTCTCGGGTCTCCCGCCTCACCTGGCCTGGGCGGGGAGCACAGCTTCGCATCGCTAAGCTTTTAGCGAAAGCCGGCAGCAGCCGGGCGGGGCCGGGACGCAGCGCTTCAGCGGCCAGCTCTCGCTTCTCTCGGGTCTCCCCGCCTCACCTGGCCTGGGCGGGGGAGCTGCTTCGCATCGCCCGGCACCCCAGCGAAACCGGCAGCAGCCGGGCGGGGCCGGGACAAGCGCTTCAGCGGCCGGCTCTCGCTTCTCTCGGGTCTCCCGCCTCACCTGGCCTGGGCGGGGAGCACAGCTTCGCATCGCCGGCTTTTAAGCGAAACCGGCAGCAGCGGGCGGGCCGGGACACGCGCTTCAGCGGCCGGCTCTCGCTTCTCGGGTCTCCCGCCTCACCTGGCCTGGGCGGGAGCACAGCTTCGCATCGCCCGCTTTTGGCGAAGCCGGCGGCAGCGGGCCGGGGCCGGGACAAGCGCTTCAGCGGCCGGCTCTCGCTTCTCGGGTCTCCCGCCTCGCCTGGCCGGGCGAGGGAGCAGCTTCGCCTCGCTTCCACCTGTCCTAGTACACTGGGTGAGTGCGGGAATGCGGACAAAGCCCGGGAGAGTCCTTGCCGTGCATTGGCGATGCGGTTCCTGAGCGGCCACGACCGCCCCGCGGCTCGCCCTTTTCGCCCTACGGACACAGGCACCGCACAGCCTGCGGGGAGGCGGCCCGTAACCTCGTCTCCCATATCACGGACAAAAGCGGGGGCCCAGGCGGCCGGCGAGCACAAGAGAGCGAAGCCTAGGTGGCCGAGGGTGGCGCTTAGCGAACCGCGCCGCCTCCTGATGAGGCAGCGGAGGCAGCGAAAACAGCGACCCTATAGCGCACTTCGAGGGACACCAGGTCTACCCAGCCAGCGGGGGTAGACCTGGTGTCCACCGGCTATTCCAGCAAGGGTAGACCTGGTGTCGCCCGGCATTCCGATTAAAGGGGTAGACCTGGTGTCGCCTGCATTCGCGATTAAAGGGGGTAGACCTGGTGTCGCCCGGCATTCAGCTTAAGGGGTAGACCTGGTGTCGCCTGCATTCGCGATTAAAGGGGGTAGACCTGGTGTCGCCTGCATTCCGGCAAGGGGTAGACCTGGTGTCGCCCGGCATTACAGCGTTAAAGGGGGTAGACCTGGTGTCGCCTGCATTCGCGATTAAGGGGTAGACCTGGTGTCGCCCGGCATTCCCGCTTAAAGGGGTAGACCTGGTGTCGCCCTGCATTCCGGCTTAAAGGGGGTAGACCTGGTGTCCGCCGGCATTCCGACTTAAAGGGGTAGACCTGGTGTCACGGCATTCGCGATTAAGGGGTAGACCTGGTGTCGCCCTGCATTCCGGCTTAAGGGGGTAGACCTGGTGTCGCCGGCATTCCCGCTTAAAGGGGGTAGACCTGGTGTCGCCCGGCATTCCCGCTTAAGGGGTAGACCTGGTGTCGCCTGCATTCCCGCTTAAAGGGGTAGACCTGGTGTCGCCGGCATTCCAGCTTAAGGGGTAGACCTGGTGTCCGCCTGCATTCCGGCGATTAAAGGGGGTAGACCTGGTGTCGCCGGCATTCCCGCTTAAAGGGGTAGACCTGGTGTCGCCGGCATTCCGGCTTAAGGGTAGACCTGGTGTCCGCCTGCATTCGCGATTAAAGGGGTAGACCTGGTGTCCGCCGGCATTCCAGCAAGGGGTAGACCTGGTGTCCGCCCGGCATTGGCGATTAAGGGGTAGACCTGGTGTCGCCTGCATTCCGGCAAAGGGGTAGACCTGGTGTCCGCCGGCATTCCCGCGTTAAGGGGTAGACCTGGTGTCCGCCTGCATTCCCGCTTAAGGGGGTAGACCTGGTGTCGCCGGCATTCGCGATTAAGGGGTAGACCTGGTGTCGCCTGCATTCCAGCAAGGGGGTAGACCTGGTGTCGCCGGCATTCGCGATTAAAGGGGTAGACCTGGTGTCCGCCGGCATTCCCGCTTAAGGGGTAGACCTGGTGTCCGCCGGCATTCGCGATTAAGGGGGTAGACCTGGTGTCACGCCTGCATTCGCTTGATTAAGGGGTAGACCTGGTGTCGCCCGTCATTCCCGGCTTAAGGGGGTAGACCTGGTGTCACGCCTGCATTCACGCTTAAGGGGTAGACCTGGTGTCACCGACATTCCAGTCCAAGGGGTAGACCTGGTGTCGCCGGCATTCGCGATTAAGGGGGTAGACCTGGTGTCATGCCATTCCGAGCAAGGGGTAGACCTGGTGTCCGCCCGGCATTCGCGTTAAGGGGGTAGACCTGGTGTCCGCCGGCATTCCAGCTTAAGGGGTAGACCTGGTGTCGCCCGGCATTCCACGACTTAAGGGGGTAGACCTGGTGTCCGCCGGCATTCCCGCTTAAAGGGGTAGACCTGGTGTCCGCCGGCATTCGCGATTAAAGGGGGTAGACCTGGTGTCGCCTGCATTCCGCCCAAGGGGTAGACCTGGTGTCACCGGCATTCCCGATTAAAGGGGTAGACCTGGTGTCGCCGGCATTCCGGCAAGGGGTAGACCTGGTGTCGCCGGCATTCCCGCTTAAAGGGGGTAGACCTGGTGTCCGCCTGCATTCGCGATTAAGGGGTAGACCTGGTGTCCGCCGGCATTCCCGCTTAAAGGGGTAGACCTGGTGTCCGCCTGGCATTCAGCGATTAAAGGGGTAGACCTGGTGTCATCGGCATTCCCGGCTTAAGGGGTAGACCTGGTGTCGCCGGCATTCCCGCTTAAAGGGGGTAGACCTGGTGTCGCCTGCATTCCCGGCTTAAGGGGTAGACCTGGTGTCCGCCTGCATTCCCGCTTAAAGGGGTAGACCTGGTGTCCGCCTGCATTCCCGGCTTAAGGGGTAGACCTGGTGTCGCCTGCATTCCGATTAAGGGGTAGACCTGGTGTCGCCGGCATTCCCGCTTAAGGGGTAGACCTGGTGTCGCCTGCATTCCGGCGATTAAGGGGTAGACCTGGTGTCCGCCTGCATTCCGGCAAGGGGTAGACCTGGTGTCCGCCGGCATTCCGCGTTAAGGGGTAGACCTGGTGTCCGCCCGGCATTCCCGCTTAAGGGGTAGACCTGGTGTCCGCCTGTGCATTCCCGCTTAAGGGGTAGACCTGGTGTCCGCCGGCATTCAGCGATTAAGGGTAGACCTGGTGTCCGCCGGCATTCCCAGCTTAAGGGGGTAGACCTGGTGTCCGCCGGCATTCGCGATTAAAGGGGTAGACCTGGTGTCGCCTGGCATTCCCGCGTTAAGGGGTAGACCTAGTGTCCGGCCGGCATTCGCGATTAAAGGGGTAGACCTGGTGTCCGCCTGCATTCCCGCTTAAAGGGGTAGACCTGGTGTCGCCGGCATTCCCGCTTAAAGGGGTAGACCTGGTGTCCGCCTGCATTCCCGCTTAAAGGGGTAGACCTGGTGTCGCCGGCATTCCCGCTTAAAGGGGGTAGACCTGGTGTCCGCCGGCATTCCACAGCTTAAAGGGGGTAGACCTGGTGTCCGCCGGCATTCGCGATTAAAGGGGGTAGACCTGGTGTCGCCGGCATTCCGGCTTAAGGGGTAGACCTGGTGTCCGCCTGCATTCGCGTTAAGGGGTAGACCTGGTGTCCGCCGGCATTCGCGATTAAAGGGGGTAGACCTGGTGTCCGCCGGCATTCCCGCTTAAGGGGGTAGACCTGGTGTCCGGCTGCATTCGCGATTAAAGGGGTAGACCTGGTGTCGCGGCCATTCCAGCAAGGGGGTAGACCTGGTGTCCGCCGGCATTCCCGCTTAAGGGGTAGACCTGGTGTCCGCCTGCATTTCGCGTTAAAGGGGTAGACCTGGTGTCCGCCGGCATTCCCGCTTAAGGGGGTAGACCTGGTGTCCGCCGGCATTCCCCGCGTTAAGGGGTAGACCTGGTGTCGCCCGGCATTCCCGCTTAAAGGGGGTAGACCTGGTGTCGCCCGGCATTCCCGGCTTAAGGGGTAGACCTGGTGTCGCACGGCATTCCCGCTTAAAGGGGTAGACCTGGTGTCCGCCGGCATTCCCGCTTAAAGGGGGTAGACCTGGTGTCCGCCGGCATTCCCGCTTAAAGGGGGTAGACCTGGTGTCCGCCTGCATTCCCGCTTAAGGGGTAGACCTGGTGTCCGCCGGCATTCCACAGCTTAAAGGGGGTAGACCTGGTGTCCGCCTGGCATTCCGGCTTAAGGGGTAGACCTGGTGTCCGCCTGCATTCGCGTTAAGGGGTAGACCTGGTGTCGCCGGCATTCCCGCTTAAGGGGTAGACCTGGTGTCCGCCGGCATTCGCGATTAAGGGGGTAGACCTGGTGTCCGCCGGCATTCCCGCTTAAGGGGGTAGACCTGGTGTCCGCCGGCATTCAGCGATTAAGGGGTAGACCTGGTGTCCGCCTGGCATTCCCGCTTAAGGGGTAGACCTGGTGTCCGCCGGCATTCGCGTTAAAGGGGTAGACCTGGTGTCCGCCGGCATTCCCGCTTAAGGGGTAGACCTGGTGTCCGCCGGCATTCCAGCTTAAAGGGGGTAGACCTGGTGTCCGCCTGCATTCGCGATTAAAGGGGGTAGACCTGGTGTCCGCCGGCATTCCCGATTAAGGGGTAGACCTGGTGTCGCCTGCATTCCGAGTTAAAGGGGTAGACCTGGTGTCCGCCTGCATTCCCGCTTAAGGGGGTAGACCTGGTGTCCGCCGGCATTCGCGATTAAAGGGGTAGACCTGGTGTCCGCCTGCATTCCCGCTTAAAGGGGTAGACCTGGTGTCCGCCGGCATTCGGCGATTAAGGGGGTAGACCTGGTGTCGCCGGCATTCCCGCTTAAAGGGGTAGACCTGGTGTCCGCCGGCATTCCCGCTTAAAGGGGTAGACCTGGTGTCCGCCTGCATTCCCGCTTAAGGGGTAGACCTGGTGTCCGCCGGCATTCCCGCTTAAAGGGGGTAGACCTGGTGTCCGCCTGCATTCCCGCTTAAAGGGGGTAGACCTGGTGTCCGCCGGCATTCCGAGTTAAGGGGTAGACCTGGTGTCCGCCTGCATTCCCAGCTTAAGGGGGTAGACCTGGTGTCCGCCGGCATTCCCGCTTAAGGGGTAGACCTGGTGTCCGCCGGCATTCCCGCTTAAGGGGTAGACCTGGTGTCCGCCGGCATTCGCGATTAAGGGGTAGACCTGGTGTCCGCCGGCATTCCCGCTTAAGGGGTAGACCTGGTGTCCGCCGGCATTCCCGCTTAAAGGGGTAGACCTGGTGTCCGCCGGCATTCGCGATTAAGGGGTAGACCTGGTGTCCGCCGGCATTCCCGCTTAAAGGGGTAGACCTGGTGTCCGCCTGCATTCGCGATTAAAGGGGTAGACCTGGTGTCGCCTGCATTCCCGCTAAAGGGGGTAGACCTGGTGTCCGCCGGCATTCGCGATTAAGGGGTAGACCTGGTGTCCGCCGGCATTCCCGCTTAAAGGGGGTAGACCTGGTGTCCGCCGGCATTCCCGCTTAAGGGGGTAGACCTGGTGTCCGCCTGCATTCGCGATTAGGGGGTAGACCTGGTGTCCGCCGGCATTCCCGCTTAAGGGGTAGACCTGGTGTCCGCCGGCATTCGCGCTTAAGGGGTAGACCTGGTGTCCGCCTGCATTCGCGATTAAGGGGTAGACCTGGTGTCCGCCGGCATTCCCGCTTAAGGGGTAGACCTGGTGTCCGCCGGCATTCCAGCTTAAAGGGGTAGACCTGGTGTCGCCTGCATTCGCGATTAAGGGGGTAGACCTGGTGTCGCCTGCATTCCCGCTTAAGGGGTAGACCTGGTGTCCGCCGGCATTCCCGCTTAAGGGGTAGACCTGGTGTCCGCCGGCATTCCCGCTTAAAGGGGTAGACCTGGTGTCCGCCGGCATTCCCGCTTAAGGGGGTAGACCTGGTGTCCGCCGGCATTCGCGATTAAAGGGGTAGACCTGGTGTCCGCCGGCATTCCCGCTTAAAGGGGGTAGACCTGGTGTCCGCCGGCATTCGCGATTAAAGGGGGTAGACCTGGTGTCCGCCGGCATTCCCGCTTAAAGGGGGTAGACCTGGTGTCCGCCGGCATTCGCGATTAAAGGGGGTAGACCTGGTGTCCGCCGGCATTCCCGCTTAAAGGGGGTAGACCTGGTGTCCGCCGGCATTCCCGCTTAAGGGGTAGACCTGGTGTCCGCCTGCATTCGCGATTAAAGGGGGTAGACCTGGTGTCCGCCGGCATTCCCGCTTAAGGGGGTAGACCTGGTGTCCGCCGGCATTCGCGCTTAAAGGGGTAGACCTGGTGTCCGCCTGCATTCCCGCTTAAAGGGGGTAGACCTGGTGTCCGCCGGCATTCGCGATTAAGGGGGTAGACCTGGTGTCCGCCGGCATTCCCGCTTAAGGGGGTAGACCTGGTGTCCGCCGGCATTCCCGCTTAAAGGGGTAGACCTGGTGTCCGCCGGCATTCCCGCTTAAAGGGGTAGACCTGGTGTCCGCCGGCATTCGCGCTTAAGGGGGTAGACCTGGTGTCCGCCGGCATTCCCGCTTAAGGGGGTAGACCTGGTGTCCGCCGGCATTCGCGTTAAGGGGGTAGACCTGGTGTCCGCCTGCATTCGCGATTAAGGGGGTAGACCTGGTGTCCGCCGGCATTCCCGCTTAAAGGGGGTAGACCTGGTGTCCGCCGGCATTCGCGATTAAGGGGGTAGACCTGGTGTCCGCCGGCATTCCCGCTTAAGGGGGTAGACCTGGTGTCCGCCGGCAATTCCCGATTAAGGGGTAGACCTGGTGTCCGCCTGCATTCGCGATTAAGGGGTAGACCTGGTGTCCGCCGGCATTCCCGATTAAAGGGGGTAGACCTGGTGTCCGCCGGCATTCCCGCTTAAGGGGTAGACCTGGTGTCCGCCTGCATTCCCGATTAAGGGGGGTAGACCTGGTGTCCGCCGGCATTCCCAGCTTAAGGGGGTAGACCTGGTGTCCGCCGGCATTCGCGACTTAAGGGGTAGACCTGGTGTCCGCCTGCATTCCCGCTTAAAGGGGTAGACCTGGTGTCCGCCGGCATTCCCGCTTAAAGGGGGTAGACCTGGTGTCCGCCGGCATTCGCGATTAAGGGGGTAGACCTGGTGTCCGCCTGCATTCGCGCTTAAGGGGTAGACCTGGTGTCCGGCCGGCATTCCCGCTTAAGGGGGTAGACCTGGTGTCCGCCGGCATTCCCGCTTAAGGGGTAGACCTGGTGTCCGCCGGCATTCGCGATTAAAGGGGGTAGACCTGGTGTCCGCCGGCATTCCCGCTTAAAGGGGGTAGACCTGGTGTCCGCCTGCATTCGCGATTAAAGGGGGTAGACCTGGTGTCGCCTGCATTCCCGCTTAAAGGGGGTAGACCTGGTGTCCGCCGGCATTCGCGATTAAGGGGGGTAGACCTGGTGTCCGCCTGCATTCCCGCTTAAGGGGTAGACCTGGTGTCCGCCGGCATTCCCGCTTAAAGGGGTAGACCTGGTGTCCGCCGGCATTCGCGATTAAAGGGGGTAGACCTGGTGTCCGCCGGCATTCCCGCTTAAGGGGTAGACCTGGTGTCCGCCGGCATTCGCGATTAAGGGGGTAGACCTGGTGTCCGCCTGCATTCCCGCTTAAAGGGGTAGACCTGGTGTCCGCCGGCATTCGCGATTAAGGGGGTAGACCTGGTGTCCGCCGGCATTCCCGCTTAAAGGGGGTAGACCTGGTGTCCGCCGGCATTCGCGATTAAGGGGGTAGACCTGGTGTCCGCCGGCATTCCCGCTTAAAGGGGTAGACCTGGTGTCCGCCGGCATTCGCGATTAAGGGGTAGACCTGGTGTCCGCCGGCATTCCCGCTTAAGGGGTAGACCTGGTGTCCGCCGGCATTCGCGATTAAAGGGGTAGACCTGGTGTCCGCCTGCATTCCCGCTTAAGGGGTAGACCTGGTGTCCGCCGGCATTCCCGCTTAAAGGGGGTAGACCTGGTGTCCGCCCGCATTCGCGATTAAGGGGGTAGACCTGGTGTCCGCCGGCATTTCCCGATTAAAGGGGGTAGACCTGGTGTCAGCCTGCATTCGCGATTAAAGGGGTAGACCTGGTGTCCGCCGGCATTCCCGCTTAAAGGGGTAGACCTGGTGTCCGCCTGCATTCGCGCTTAAAGGGGGTAGACCTGGTGTCGCCTGCATTCCCGCTTAAAGGGGTAGACCTGGTGTCCGCCGGCATTCGCGATTAAAGGGGTAGACCTGGTGTCCGCCTGCATTCCCGCTTAAGGGGGTAGACCTGGTGTCCGCCGGCATTCGCGCTTAAAGGGGGTAGACCTGGTGTCCGCCGGCATTCCCGCTTAAAGGGGTAGACCTGGTGTCCGCCTGCATTCCCGCTTAAGGGGGTAGACCTGGTGTCCGCCGGCATTCCCGCTTAAGGGGGTAGACCTGGTGTCCGCCGGCATTCGCGATTAAGGGGGTAGACCTGGTGTCCGCCGGCATTCCCGATTAAAGGGGGTAGACCTGGTGTCCGCCGGCATTCCCGCTTAAGGGGTAGACCTGGTGTCCGCCTGCATTCGCGATTAAAGGGGTAGACCTGGTGTCCGCCGGCATTCCCGCTTAAAGGGGGTAAGACCTGGTGTCCGCCGGCATTCCCGCTTAAAGGGGTAGACCTGGTGTCCGCCCGCATTCGCGATTAAAGGGGTAGACCTGGTGTCCGCCGGCATTCCCCGCTTAAGGGGTAGACCTGGTGTCCGCCGGCATTCGCGATTAAAGGGGTAGACCTGGTGTCGCCGGCATTCCCGCTTAAGGGGGTAGACCTGGTGTCCGCCGGCATTCGCGATTAAAGGGGGTAGACCTGGTGTCCGCCTGCATTCCCGCTTAAAGGGGTAGACCTGGTGTCGCCGGCATTCGCAAGGGGTAGACCTGGTGTCGCCCGCATTCAGCAAGGGGTAGACCTGGTGTCGCCGGCATTCGCGATTAAAGGGGGTAGACCTGGTGTCCGCCGGCATTCCCGCTTAAAGGGGGTAGACCTGGTGTCCGCCGGCATTCGCGGTTAAGGGGTAGACCTGGTGTCCGCCGGCATTCGCGATTAAAGGGGGTAGACCTGGTGTCCGCCGGCATTCCCAGCTTAAAGGGGTAGACCTGGTGTCCGCCTGCATTCGCTGATTAAAGGGGGTAGACCTGGTGTCCGCCTGCATTCCCGCTTAAAGGGGGTAGACCTGGTGTCCGCCGGCATTCGCGATTAAGGGGGTAGACCTGGTGTCCGCCTGCATTCCCGCTTAAGGGGGTAGACCTGGTGTCCGCCGGCATTCCCGCTTAAAGGGGTAGACCTGGTGTCCGCCGGCATTCCCGATTAAAGGGGGTAGACCTGGTGTCCGCCTGCATTCCAGCTTAAGGGGTAGACCTGGTGTCGCCGGCATTCCCGCTTAAGGGGGTAGACCTGGTGTCCGCCGGCATTCCCGCTTAAAGGGGTAGACCTGGTGTCCGCCGGCATTCGCGATTAAAGGGGGTAGACCTGGTGTCCGCCGGCATTCCCGGCTAAGGGGTAGACCTGGTGTCCGCCGGCATTCGCGATTAAAGGGGGTAGACCTGGTGTCCGCCATGCCTTCCCGCTTAAAGGGGGTAGACCTGGTGTCCGCCGGCATTCCCGCTTAAGGGGGTAGACCTGGTGTCCGCCTGCATTCGCGCTTAAGGGGGTAGACCTGGTGTCCGCCGGCATTCCCAGCTTAAGGGGTAGACCTGGTGTCCGCCGGCATTCGCGATTAAGGGGGTAGACCTGGTGTCCGCCAGCATTCCCACTTAAAGGGGGTAGACCTGGTGTCCGCCGGCATTCCCGATTAAGGGGTAAAGACCTGGTGTCCGCCTGCATTCGCGATTAAAGGGGGTAGACCTGGTGTCGCCGGCATTCCCGCTTAAGGGGGTAGACCTGGTGTCCGCCGGCATTCCCGCTTAAAGGGGGTAGACCTGGTGTCCGCCTGCATTCGCGATTAAAGGGGGTAGACCTGGTGTCCGCCGGCATTCCCGCTTAAGGGGTAGACCTGGTGTCCGCCGCCATTCCCGCTTAAGGGGTAGACCTGGTGTCCGCCGGCATTCCCGCTTAAGGGGTAGACCTGGTGTCCGCCGTCATTCGCGCTTAAAGGGGTAGACCTGGTGTCCGCCGGCATTCCCGCGATTAGGGGGAGTAGACCTGGTGTCCGCCTGCATTCGCGATTAAGGGGTAGACCTGGTGTCGCCGGCATTCCCGCTTAAGGGGTAGACCTGGTGTCCGCCGGCATTCCCGCTTAAGGGGGTAGACCTGGTGTCCGCCGGCATTCGCGATTAAAGGGGGTAGACCTGGTGTCCGCCGGCATTCCCAGCTTAAGGGGGTAGACCTGGTGTCCGCCTGCATTCCCGCTTAAGGGGGTAGACCTGGTGTCCGCCTGCATTCCAGCTTAAAGGGGGTAGACCTGGTGTCCGCCGGCATTCGCGATTAAGGGGGTAGACCTGGTGTCGCCGGCATTCCCAGCTTAAAGGGGTAGACCTGGTGTCCGGCGGCATTCGCGATTAAAGGGGGTAGACCTGGTGTCCGCCGGCATTCCCGCTTAAGGGGTAGACCTGGTGTCCGCCGGCATTCGCGATTAAGGGGGTAGACCTGGTGTCCGCCGGCATTCCAGCTAAAGGGGTAGACCTGGTGTCCGCCGGCATTCGCGATTAAAGGGGTAGACCTGGTGTCGCCTGCATTCCCAGCTTAAAGGGGGTAGACCTGGTGTCCGCCGGCATTCGCGATTAAGGGGTAGACCTGGTGTCCGCCTGCATTCCCAGCTTAAGGGGGTAGACCTGGTGTCCGCCGGCATTCCCGCTTAAGGGGTAGACCTGGTGTCCGCCTGCATTCGCGCTTAAGGGGGTAGACCTGGTGTCCGCCGGCATTCCCGCTTAAGGGGGTAGACCTGGTGTCGCCGGCATTCGCGATTAAAGGGGGTAGACCTGGTGTCCGCCTGCATTCCCGCTTAAGGGGTAGACCTGGTGTCCGCCGGCATTCGCGATTAAGGGGTAGACCTGGTGTCCGCCGGCATTCGCGATTAAAGGGGGTAGACCTGGTGTCCGCCGGCATTCCCGCTTAAGGGGTAGACCTGGTGTCCGCCGGCATTCCCGCTTAAGGGGGTAGACCTGGTGTCCGCCGGCATTCCCGCTTAAGGGGTAGACCTGGTGTCCGCCGGCATTCGCGATTAAGGGGGTAGACCTGGTGTCCGCCGGCATTCGCAGTTAAGGGGTAGACCTGGTGTCCGCCGGCATTCCCGCTTAAAGGGGTAGACCTGGTGTCCGCCGGCATTCCAGCTAAGGGGTAGACCTGGTGTCCGCCGGCATTCCCGCTTAAGGGGTAGACCTGGTGTCCGCCTGCATTCCCGCTTAAAGGGGGTAGACCTGGTGTCCGCCCGGCATTCCCGCTTAAGGGGGTAGACCTGGTGTCCGCCGGCATTCGCGATTAAAGGGGTAGACCTGGTGTCCGCCGGCATTCCCGCTTAAGGGGTAGACCTGGTGTCCGCCTGCATTCGCGATTAAGGGGTAGACCTGGTGTCCGCCGGCATTCCCGCTTAAAGGGGTAGACCTGGTGTCCGCCGGCATTCGCGATTAAAGGGGGTAGACCTGGTGTCCGCCTGCATTCCCGCTTAAGGGGTAGACCTGGTGTCCGCCGGCATTCGCGATTAAGGGGTAGACCTGGTGTCCGCCTGCATTCGAGATTAAGGGGTAGACCTGGTGTCCGCCGGCATTCCCGCTTAAAGGGGGTAGACCTGGTGTCCGCCTGCATTCGCGATTAAAGGGGTAGACCTGGTGTCCGCCGGCATTCCCGATTAAAGGGGTAGACCTGGTGTCCGCCGGCATTCCCGCTTAAAGGGGTAGACCTGGTGTCCGCCTGCATTCGCGATTAAAGGGGTAGACCTGGTGTCCGCCTGGCATTCCCGCGTTAAAGGGGTAGACCTGGTGTCCGCCGGCATTCCCGCTTAAAGGGGTAGACCTGGTGTCCGGCCGGCATTCGGCGATTAAGGGGTAGACCTGGTGTCCGCCGGCATTCCCGCTTAAGGGGGTAGACCTGGTGTCCGCCGGCATTAGCGACTTAAGGGGGTAGACCTGGTGTCCGCCGGCATTCCCGCTTAAAGGGGTAGACCTGGTGTCCGCCTGCATTCGCGATTAAAGGGGTAGACCTGGTGTCCGCCGGCATTCCGGCGATTAAGGGGTAGACCTGGTGTCCGCCGGCATTCGCGATTAAGGGGGTAGACCTGGTGTCCGCCGGCATTCCCGCTTAAGGGGGTAGACCTGGTGTCCGCCGGCATTCGCGATTAAAGGGGGTAGACCTGGTGTCCGCCGGCATTCGCGCTTAAGGGGTAGACCTGGTGTCCGCCTGCATTCCCGATTAAAGGGGGTAGACCTGGTGTCCGCCGGCATTCGCGATTAAGGGGTAGACCTGGTGTCGCCGGCATTCCCAGCAAGGGGTAGACCTGGTGTCCGCCGGCATTCCCGCTTAAAGGGGTAGACCTGGTGTCGCCTGCATTCCCGCTTAAGGGGGTAGACCTGGTGTCGCCGGCATTCCCGCTTAAAGGGGGTAGACCTGGTGTCCGCCTGCATTCGCGATTAAAGGGGGTAGACCTGGTGTCCGCCGGCATTCCCGCTTAAAGGGGTAGACCTGGTGTCCGCCGTGCATTCGCGTTAAAGGGGGTAGACCTGGTGTCCGCCTGCATTCCCGCTTAAAGGGGGTAGACCTGGTGTCGCCGGCATTCCCGCTTAAGGGGGTAGACCTGGTGTCCGCCGGCATTCGCGATTAAGGGGTAGACCTGGTGTCCGCCGGCATTCCCGCTTAAAGGGGGTAGACCTGGTGTCCGCCTGCATTCCACGACTTAAAGGGGTAGACCTGGTGTCGCCGGCATTCCCGCTTAAAGGGGTAGACCTGGTGTCCGCCTGCATTCGCGACTTAAGGGGGTAGACCTGGTGTCCGCCGGCATTCCCGCTTAAAGGGGTAGACCTGGTGTCCGCCGGCATTCCCGCTTAAAGGGGTAGACCTGGTGTCCGCCTGCATTCGCGTTAAGGGGGTAGACCTGGTGTCCGCCTGCATTCCACGGCTTAAGGGGTAGACCTGGTGTCGCCGGCATTCCCGCTTAAAGGGGTAGACCTGGTGTCCGCCTGCATTCGGCGATTAAGGGGTAGACCTGGTGTCCGCCGGCATTCCGCTTAAGGGGTAGACCTGGTGTCCGCCGGCATTCGCGATTAAGGGGGTAGACCTGGTGTCGCCTGCATTCCCGGCTTAAGGGGTAGACCTGGTGTCGCCTGGCATTCGCTGATTAAGGGGTAGACCTGGTGTCCGCCTGCATTCCCGCTTAAGGGGGTAGACCTGGTGTCCGCCGGCATTCGCGATTAAGGGGTAGACCTGGTGTCGCCTGCATTCCACAGCTTAAGGGGGTAGACCTGGTGTCCGCCCGGCATTCGCGATTAAAGGGGTAGACCTGGTGTCCGCCGGCATTCCCGCTTAAAGGGGGTAGACCTGGTGTCCGCCTGCATTCCCGCTTAAGGGGTAGACCTGGTGTCCGCTCCGGCATTCCGCTTAAGGGGGTAGACCTGGTGTCGCCGGCATTCCC
Organism: Luscinia megarhynchos; assembly: GCA_034336665.1. Classification (NCBI taxonomy): domain Eukaryota; kingdom Metazoa; phylum Chordata; class Aves; order Passeriformes; family Muscicapidae; genus Luscinia; species Luscinia megarhynchos. Next base: position 34,714 of record JAPFBE010000522.1, read on the forward strand.
GCTTAAGGGGTAGACCTGGTGTCCGCCTGCATTCGCGATTAAGGGGTAGACCTGGTGTCCGCCTGCATTCCCGCTTAAAGGGGTAGACCTGGTGTCCGCCGGCATTCCCGCTTAAGGGGTAGACCTGGTGTCCGCCTGCATTCGCGTTAAGGGGTAGACCTGGTGTCGCCGGCATTCCCGCTTAAGGGGGTAGACCTGGTGTCGCCCGGCATTCGCGTTAAGGGGTAGACCTGGTGTCCGCCTGCATTCCCGCTTAAAGGGGTAGACCTGGTGTCCGCCTGTGCATTCCGGCAAGGGGGTAGACCTGGTGTCCGCCTGCATTCCGGCGATTAAGGGGTAGACCTGGTGTCCGCCTGCATTCCCGCTTAAGGGGTAGACCTGGTGTCCGCCTGCATTCGCGATTAAGGGGTAGACCTGGTGTCGCCGGCATTCCCGCTTAAAGGGGTAGACCTGGTGTCCGCCGGCATTCCGGCTTAAGGGGTAGACCTGGTGTCCGCCTGCATTCGCGATTAAGGGGGTAGACCTGGTGTCCGCCTGCATTCCGGCGTTAAGGGGTAGACCTGGTGTCCGCCGGCATTCCCGCTTAAGGGGTAGACCTGGTGTCCGCCCTGCATTCCACGCTTAAGGGGTAGACCTGGTGTCCGCCGGCATTCCCGCGTTAAGGGGTAGACCTGGTGTCCGCCTGCATTCCCGCTTAAAGGGGTAGACCTGGTGTCCGCCGGCATTCCGGCAAGGGGTAGACCTGGTGTCCGCCCTGCATTCGCGTTAAGGGGTAGACCTGGTGTCCGCCCGGCATTCAGCGATTAAAGGGGTAGACCTGGTGTCCGCCGGCATTCCCGCTTAAAGGGGGTAGACCTGGTGTCCGCCTGCATTCCCGCTTAAGGGGTAGACCTGGTGTCCGCCGGCATTCGCGATTAAAGGGGGTAGACCTGGTGTCCGCCTGCATTCCACAGCTTAAGGGGGTAGACCTGGTGTCGCCCGGCATTCCGGCGATTAAGGGGTAGACCTGGTGTCCGCCGGCATTCCGGCAAAGGGGTAGACCTGGTGTCCGCCTGCATTCGCGATTAAAGGGGTAGACCTGGTGTCACGCCGGCATTCCGGCAAAGGGGTAGACCTGGTGTCGCCGGCATTCGCGTTAAGGGGTAGACCTGGTGTCCGCCCGTGCATTCCCGCTTAAAGGGGTAGACCTGGTGTCGCCGGCATTCGCTTGATTAAGGGGGTAGACCTGGTGTCCGCCCTGCATTCCGGCTTAAAGGGGTAGACCTGGTGTCCGCCGGCATTCCGGCTTAAGGGGTAGACCTGGTGTCCGCCGGCATTCGCTGATTAAGGGGTAGACCTGGTGTCCGCCGGCATTCCCGCTTAAAGGGGTAGACCTGGTGTCGCCTGGCATTCCCGCTTAAAGGGGGTAGACCTGGTGTCGCCCGGCATTCCACGGCTTAAGGGGGTAGACCTGGTGTCGCCCTGCATTCCCGGCGATTAAAGGGGTAGACCTGGTGTCGCCCGGCATTCCCGCTTAAGGGGTAGACCTGGTGTCCGCCGGCATTCCCGCTTAAGGGGTAGACCTGGTGTCGCCTGGCATTCAGCGATTAAGGGGGTAGACCTGGTGTCGCCTGCATTCCCGCTTAAGGGGTAGACCTGGTGTCCGCCCGGCATTCGCGTTAAGGGGTAGACCTGGTGTCCGCCTGCATTCCGGCAAGGGGTAGACCTGGTGTCATGCCGGCATTCGCTTGATTAAGGGGTAGACCTGGTGTCCGCCTGCATTCCGGCAAGGGGTAGACCTGGTGTCCGCCGGCATTCGCGTTAAGGGGTAGACCTGGTGTCCGCCTGCATTCCCGCTTAAGGGGTAGACCTGGTGTCCGCCCGGCATTCCCGCTTAAAGGGGTAGACCTGGTGTCGCCGGCATTCCCGACTTAAGGGGTAGACCTGGTGTCCGCCGGCATTCCCGCTTAAGGGGTAGACCTGGTGTCCGCCGGCATTCGCGATTAAGGGGTAGACCTGGTGTCCATGCCATTCCCGCTTAAAGGGGTAGACCTGGTGTCCGCCGGCATTCCGGCGTTAAGGGGTAGACCTGGTGTCGCCGGCATTCCGGCAAGGGGTAGACCTGGTGTCGCCGGCATTCCCGCTTAAGGGGTAGACCTGGTGTCCGCCCGGCATTCCCGCTTAAGGGGGTAGACCTGGTGTCCGCCGGCATTCCCGCTTAAGGGGTAGACCTGGTGTCGCCTGCATTCGGCGATTAAGGGGTAGACCTGGTGTCCGCCGGCATTCCCGCTTAAGGGGTAGACCTGGTGTCGCCTGCATTCCGGCGATTAAAGGGGTAGACCTGGTGTCGCCTGCATTCCCGCTTAAGGGGTAGACCTGGTGTCCGCCCGGCATTCCCGCTTAAAGGGGTAGACCTGGTGTCATACCGCATTCCCGCTTAAGGGGTAGACCTGGTGTCCGCCGGCATTCAGCGATTAAGGGGTAGACCTGGTGTCGCCTGGCATTCCACAGCTTAAAGGGGTAGACCTGGTGTCCGCCGGCATTCAGCGATTAAGGGGTAGACCTGGTGTCGCCTGCATTCAGCAAGGGGTAGACCTGGTGTCCGCCCGGCATTCCCGCTTAAGGGGTAGACCTGGTGTCATACCATTCGCTGATTAAGGGGTAGACCTGGTGTCCGCCCGGCATTCCAGCAAGGGGTAGACCTGGTGTCCGCCGGCCATTCAGCGATTAAGGGGTAGACCTGGTGTCCGCCTGCATTCCCGCTTAAGGGGTAGACCTGGTGTCCGCCCGGCATTCGGCGATTAAGGGGTAGACCTGGTGTCCGCCGGCATTCCCGCTTAAAGGGGTAGACCTGGTGTCCGCCCTGCATTCGCGTTAAGGGGTAGACCTGGTGTCCGCCCGGCATTCCGGCTTAAGGGGTAGACCTGGTGTCGCCTGCATTCCCGCTTAAGGGGTAGACCTGGTGTCCGCCCTGCATTCGCGTTAAGGGGTAGACCTGGTGTCCGCCTGCATTCCGGCAAGGGGTAGACCTGGTGTCCGCCTGCATTCAGCGATTAAGGGGTAGACCTGGTGTCCGCCGGCATTCCCGCTTAAGGGGTAGACCTGGTGTCCGCCCGGCATTCCCGCTTAAGGGGTAGACCTGGTGTCCGCCCGGCATTCCCGCTTAAGGGGTAGACCTGGTGTCCGCCTGCATTCAGCGATTAAGGGGTAGACCTGGTGTCCGCCCGACATTCCCGCTTAAGGGGTAGACCTGGTGTCCGCCCGGCATTCCCGGCTTAAGGGGTAGACCTGGTGTCATGCCATTCGCGTTAAAGGGGTAGACCTGGTGTCCGCCGGCATTCCCGCTTAAGGGGTAGACCTGGTGTCCGCCTGCATTCGCTGATTAAGGGGTAGACCTGGTGTCATGCATTCCAGCTTAAGGGGTAGACCTGGTGTCCGCCCGGCATTCCGAGTTAAGGGGTAGACCTGGTGTCGCCTGCATTCCCGCTTAAGGGGTAGACCTGGTGTCCGCCCGGCATTCCCGCTTAAGGGGTAGACCTGGTGTCCGCCGGCATTCCAGCGATTAAGGGGTAGACCTGGTGTCCGCCTGCATTCCGGCAAGGGGTAGACCTGGTGTCCGCCCGGCATTCGCTTGATTAAGGGGTAGACCTGGTGTCCGCCTGCATTCCCGCTTAAGGGGTAGACCTGGTGTCCGCCCGGCATTCCCGCTTAAGGGGTAGACCTGGTGTCCGCCTGCATTCAGCGATTAAGGGGTAGACCTGGTGTCCGCCGGCATTCCCGCTTAAGGGGTAGACCTGGTGTCGCCTGCATTCGCGTTAAGGGGTAGACCTGGTGTCCGCCCGGCATTCGGCGATTAAGGGGTAGACCTGGTGTCCGCCGGCATTCCCGCTTAAGGGGTAGACCTGGTGTCCGCCGGCATTCCGGCGATTAAGGGGTAGACCTGGTGTCGCCCGGCATTCCACAGCTTAAAGGGGTAGACCTGGTGTCCGCCCGGCATTCGCGTTAAGGGGTAGACCTGGTGTCGCCGGCATTCCACGCTTAAGGGGTAGACCTGGTGTCCGCCGGCATTCCGGCAAAGGGGTAGACCTGGTGTCCGCCTGGCATTCCGAGTTAAGGGGTAGACCTGGTGTCCGCCCGGCATTCCCGCTTAAGGGGTAGACCTGGTGTCCGCCTGGCATTCGCGTTAAGGGGTAGACCTGGTGTCCGCCTGGCATTCCGGCAAGGGGTAGACCTGGTGTCCGCCGGCATTCCCGCTTAAGGGGTAGACCTGGTGTCGCCCTGCATTCCCGGCGTTAAGGGGTAGACCTGGTGTCCGCCTGCATTCCACGCTTAAGGGGTAGACCTGGTGTCCGCCGGCATTCCCGCTTAAGGGGTAGACCTGGTGTCCGCCTGCATTCGCGTTAAGGGGTAGACCTGGTGTCCGCCGGCATTCGCGTTAAGGGGTAGACCTGGTGTCCGCCCGGCATTCCCGCTTAAGGGGTAGACCTGGTGTCCGCCTGCATTCGCGTTAAGGGGTAGACCTGGTGTCGCCTGCATTCCGGCAAGGGGTAGACCTGGTGTCCGCCCGGCATTCCCGCTTAAGGGGTAGACCTGGTGTCCGCCCTGCATTCGCTGATTAAGGGGTAGACCTGGTGTCCGCCTGCATTCCCGCTTAAGGGGTAGACCTGGTGTCCGCCCGGCATTCCGGCAAGGGGTAGACCTGGTGTCCGCCGGCATTCGCGATTAAGGGGTAGACCTGGTGTCCGCCCGGCATTCCGGCAAGGGGTAGACCTGGTGTCCGCCCGGCATTCCCGCTTAAGGGGTAGACCTGGTGTCCGCCTGCATTCGCGTTAAGGGGTAGACCTGGTGTCCGCCCGGCATTCCCGCTTAAGGGGTAGACCTGGTGTCCGCCGGCATTCGCGTTAAGGGGTAGACCTGGTGTCCGCCTGCATTCCCGACGTTAAGGGGTAGACCTGGTGTCGCCCGGCATTCCCGCTTAAGGGGTAGACCTGGTGTCCGCCTGCATTCGCGTTAAGGGGTAGACCTGGTGTCCGCCCGGCATTCCGGCTTAAGGGGTAGACCTGGTGTCCGCCCGGCATTCCGGCGATTAAGGGGTAGACCTGGTGTCCGCCCGGCATTCCGGCAAGGGGTAGACCTGGTGTCCGCCCGGCATTCCCGCTTAAGGGGTAGACCTGGTGTCCGCCTGCATTCCCGCTTAAGGGGTAGACCTGGTGTCGCCCGGCATTCCCGGCGTTAAGGGGTAGACCTGGTGTCCGCCCGGCATTCCCGCTTAAGGGGTAGACCTGGTGTCCGCCCGGCATTCGCGTTAAGGGGTAGACCTGGTGTCCGCCTGCATTCCGGCAAGGGGTAGACCTGGTGTCCGCCGGCATTCGCGTTAAGGGGTAGACCTGGTGTCCGCCTGCATTCCGGCAAGGGGTAGACCTGGTGTCCGCCCGGCATTCGGCGATTAAGGGGTAGACCTGGTGTCCGCCCGGCATTCCCGCTTAAGGGGTAGACCTGGTGTCGCCCTGCATTCCCGCTTAAGGGGTAGACCTGGTGTCCGCCGGCATTCCCGCTTAAGGGGTAGACCTGGTGTCCGCCTGCATTCGCTGATTAAGGGGTAGACCTGGTGTCCGCCCGGCATTCCGGCAAAGGGGTAGACCTGGTGTCCGCCGGCATTCGCGTTAAGGGGTAGACCTGGTGTCCGCCTGCATTCCGGCAAGGGGTAGACCTGGTGTCCGCCCGGCATTCCGGCAAGGGGTAGACCTGGTGTCCGCCCGGCATTCGCGTTAAGGGGTAGACCTGGTGTCCGCCTGCATTCCGGCAAGGGGTAGACCTGGTGTCCGCCCGGCATTCCGGCTTAAGGGGTAGACCTGGTGTCATGCGACCATTCGCGTTAAAGGGGTAGACCTGGTGTCCGCCTGCATTCCGGCAAGGGGTAGACCTGGTGTCCGCCTGCATTCGCGTTAAGGGGTAGACCTGGTGTCGCCTGCATTCCCGCTTAAGGGGTAGACCTGGTGTCCGCCCGGCATTCGCGTTAAGGGGTAGACCTGGTGTCCGCCTGCATTCCCGCTTAAGGGGTAGACCTGGTGTCCGCCCGGCATTCCGGCTTAAGGGGTAGACCTGGTGTCCGCCTGCATTCGCGTTAAGGGGTAGACCTGGTGTCGCCGGCATTCCCGGCGTTAAGGGGTAGACCTGGTGTCCGCCCGGCATTCGCGTTAAGGGGTAGACCTGGTGTCCGCCCGGCATTCGCGTTAAGGGGTAGACCTGGTGTCCGCCTGCATTCCCGACGTTAAGGGGTAGACCTGGTGTCCGCCCGGCATTCCGGCGTTAAGGGGTAGACCTGGTGTCCGCCCGGCATTCCCGCTTAAGGGGTAGACCTGGTGTCCGCCTGCATTCGCTGATTAAGGGGTAGACCTGGTGTCCGCCCGGCATTCCGGCAAGGGGTAGACCTGGTGTCCGCCCGGCATTAGCGATTAAGGGGTAGACCTGGTGTCCGCCTGCATTCCAGCGATTAAGGGGTAGACCTGGTGTCCGCCCGGCATTCCGGCAAGGGGTAGACCTGGTGTCCGCCCGGCATTCAGCGATCAGGGGTAGACCTGGTCTACGCCAGCGTAGCCCGATGAAAGGGGCGTAGACCTGGTGTCAGCAGGTCTACCCAGCGGGGTAAGCGGCGAGACCCGGCTGCGGCACCAGGTCTACCCAGCAGGGGGCTAAGACCGGCTAGCGGCAACAGGTCTACCCAGCGGCCGGTAGCGATAGGCGAACCGGCTAGCGGCAACAGGTCTACCCAGCGGTAGGGGCGAGACGGCTGCGGCACCAGGTCTACCCAGCGGTAGCGGCGACCGGCTAGCGGCAACAGGTCTACCCACGGTGAAAGGCGAGACCGGCTAGCGGCAACAGGTCTACCCAGCGGTAGCGAGGCGAACCGGCTAGCGGCAACAGGTCTACCCACGGTAGCGAGGCGACGGTAGCGGCAAAGGTCTACCCAGCGAGCTAAGACCGACTAGCGGCAACAGGTCTACCCAGCGGTAGGAAAAGGCGAACCGACTAGCGGCAACAGGTCTACCCGGCGGTAGCGAAAGGCGAGAACCGGCTAGCGGCACCAGGTCTACCCAGCGGTAGCGAAGAGCAGCGACCGGCTAAGCGGCAACAGGTCTACCCAGCGGTAGCGAAAGGCGAACCGACTAGCGGCAACAGGTCTACCCAGCGGTGAAAAGGCGAGAACCGGCTAGCGGCAACAGGTCTACCCAGCGAGCGGTAGCGAAAGGCAGCGACCGGCTAGCGGCAACAGGTCTACCCAGCGGTGACAAAGGCGAACCGACTAGCGGCAACAGGTCTACCCGAGCGGTAGCGAAAGGCAGCGACCGGCTAGCGGCAACAGGTCTACCCAGCGGTAGGAAGCGACTGGCGGCAACAGGTCTACCCAGCGGTAGAAGGCTAGCGGCAACAGGTCTACCCAGCGGTGAAAGGCGGGGGCCGGCTAGCGGCAACAGGTCTACCCAGCGGTAGAGCGGCGACCGGCTAGCGGCAACAGGTCTACCCGAGCGGTAGCGAGGCAGCGACCGGCTAGCGGCAACAGGTCTACCCGGCGGTAGCGAAAGGCGAGAACCGGCTAGCGGCAACAGGTCTACCCGGCGGTAGCGAAAGGCGAACCGACTAGCGGCAACAGGTCTACCCGGCGAAGGCGAAAGGCAGCGACCGGCTAGCGGCAACAGGTCTACCCAGCGGTAGCGAAGAGCGCGACCGACTAGCGGCAACAGGTCTACCCCCTGGCCGGAGGCCGGCTGACAAGCGGGTTTCCCCCCTGTACACGTAGCGCGGTAGCC